>JASFAT010002212.1:0-57500 GCA_031353405.1 Baronia brevicornis
CGCTATAAGTATAAGAAATTTAGTTACGATTATACTCACATTATGACTTGAATAGAATAGAACTGAAATCATTTATGGTCATAAAGTTCTAATAATTCAAAAAATGAAAGCTATTAAATATAGACAAAAAGTAAGACAATATAAAAGGAAGAGGAAAAAATCAATAATCTAAAATGTGCCTCAAAATGGTTCTTACTCTGCAGAAGTCAGGTGCTCTATTGGAGACCAGGCGCTGGTTATTAATAAGAATCAGTAGTAGTAAGTAGTAGTAAATCAGTAGTAACTCACGGACAACAGTGATAAAACAGGCTTATTACATTTTATTTTTTTTTTTTGAAAATTATAATAAAGAAAAACTTATGAAACCTTATAAATAAACGTATTCCTTGTTTAAATTCACAGTCTTTTGCATCGATTGTATAAGTATGCTTTATTATTATTTCACTTTTGTAATCTCAAAACCTACTTCAGCGATAAGCAAAACTGTTTTGAGTTTTCAACAGAAAATGCACTGTATAGTAAAATTTAAATATAGTAGCTCTAATACAAAGAAATATTTATAGTATGATTTTAATAAATGTTTGTGTAAAATATTCGAATATATTAGTACATTTCATATTTGTGTATCATTACAATGGGGTGTTAAGTAGTGAAATCGTGCAAAATAATTGTTAGTGAGAATATAAATACATTTTGCCTCAAAGTTTATTGTGAAAAGTTTATTACGATAAATGTGTTGTTTTTTTTAGCTTCAAATGAATTGTTCGAAAAATGGCCAGATCAATGGAGTAATAGAGTCATTCCATACGCTTTTAACTTTTTTTCTCCAAGTATGTACCGATATAACAAAAAATATTAAAAATAATAATTTAACAAAAAATTATTATAAAACGAGGTGCTGGTATTTTCTGCCAGTCAATCCAGGGAGAAAAGAATTACTATTATAATAATACCTATTTGAATAAACTATTAAAATTAAACAAATATTATGTATACACATCTATATATTTAAACGCAATATAAAACATGATATGTAAGTACAAAAAATACATACGCATAAACATACATTCATAAAGAAAAATATAAATACATACAATTTTCAAGCAAAATTTGTAGTTAAAACTATTTACTTGATTTTTTAATACGTTACTTTTATTTATAACCTCTTTAACTAATGATTACAAAAAGGCGGCTTAATTTCATTACGTACTTTTTGCCAGTCAGCCGAGAGAGATAAGAAATTATACTGGAAAGTGTAAATTTATGTATCTAAATATATTTGTATAAATTACTGATATTATAAATATTATGTATTACAAATTTATACAATATATAAAGCATTATATACATACAAACTAAATATTCATAAACAAAAATATAATTACATAGGTATGTGTAAATAAAAGAACTAATAGGTTTAGTAGCGAAGTTACTACTTTCAGAGTCTTCAGCAGTAGGTTTGATAGCTACATAGGGATAAATATTTGTATAGCCTACAGATATTTATTTCGAGTCTTGGTTTCCAATCCGCTTTAGACAAGCGTGGATAATTTCCATTTCTCCAACTTACTCTGAAAGCGGTAATTTCGTCACTGAGCCAATAAGACCGTCTTAGTACTATGAATTATTAAAACTTCCAGGTCCAAAACGCCTGATAAGTCTTGTTAAAAAAGGTATCGAATATATGGAAGAGCGTTCGTGTTTAGTGTTTGAGGAAAATGACCCAAGGAAATTAGCGAGGAGGAAGAATTTCACTTACATTTTTTACACTTATTCTGGAGTGTTGGAAAATTGTTGCTTGCCTTTTTTCAATTCCCCGTATGGACGCCGGGTAAAAATTAATTTATATATATTTTTATGGGATAGAAAAGCAAATATAAAAGCGTGCTGCCTGATGAAAAACATTCAACGTCACCCATGGTCTATAATACCATCGGTATTACAAAAGCGTTTCCAGCTTAATATACTTGAATTTTAATTGGTAGAACTGCGTTTATTTTAAATTATAACTATATATTGAAGTAAATATTTGCCGACATTAGTATATTTTAATTTATATTTATCTATTTGATATACTGTCATCATAATTATTATGAAATTATTTAACTGTCTTTGTTTACTAATTTTCTTTTCTTTAATGGCAATTAATTATAACTATTATGCCAGTGTCAAGTAAAATATAATAATATCAAATCTCTTGCAATATAACTAGCCCACTTATCACGTTACGTTTTGATGAAATGGTGGTTATTCTACCAAAACCTTCTATGAACTTTTTTAGTCAACTTAAAAAATCACGATACACGCATGTATTTCATATAACTTATATGAACTATATTATATAAAACACCACTATTACTTAACAATATAACTAACTAATAATATAAATAAATAATATAAGATTATGAAAATGAAATAAAAACACAACGCCATTAATATAAGTTGGCGAGAAAAAGTCTGTTTACTACTAATAGCACACAAATAAGAAATAAATAATGTCTTTATTTACAAAGAATTACAAAGAACAAAACAAAGTTAGTTACAAAGAATTTAAACATTTTATTTAATGTAAAAACCTATTTTATATTTCAATTAAGTCCATAGTTAATTTCATTTTATTGACTGAATTTCGTTAAAATAATAAAATTTATACAGCTGGGTGCAGACAGTCCTTATTTATGGAGGAATGGGCATCCACCACGCTTGTCCATAGTGGATTTTCGGGACAACCAGACTATGAATAAATACCTGTGGGCCATCCAAATATTTATCCTGATATGAAAAAAGAACCCACAACCCTTGGCTACGAAAGCGAAAACTTTGGCACTAAGGCCTTTAGGGTGTATAATTTTATGTTTAACCATTTTCTTTTATACATAATGTATATATAATACATAATGTTAAAGCAGCAATAGCTCAGTTGGTAAGGATTATTCGTAAGTTGGTATCCTCCATTACTCTATGGATGTAAACTATTTTATGGTACAAGCATAACGTATTATATATGGTAGCTACGTTGGTAACAAGAATTTTAATAAAATCAAAAACGTTGCTAATATTTTTTCTTTTTGAATAGTACATATCTTATTGTGTAATACTATTTGTTAAATATATTTTAGCGAGTGCTTATAACACCACTGTGTACGTTCCCTGCGGAAATAGCGCACGCGACTCTACACGCTATGGGGTTACAACACAAGAAACATCAATCATTTTCAGAGTACAAAGTGAAAGATGTCTTATTTTCAGCAAAATGTATAAACAGAGGAATAAATTAAGGTTTTCAAGAACAGAATTTAGGTTAAAAGTTAAATACATACATGTATGTAAAGGATAATGGGGGAATTGGGAACACTTAACTTCTACCGATCGAAATAGTAGAAGAAAGTCACAGACATAATGAACTTTTCTTATCTATCTATCTACTAACTAAAAATTTAATAAAAAGCAACTTTTTATATATCAATTCTAATGTATTATTTAAAAATATCCTGATATAAACATCAACCTATCAATTAAGCAACGACCTGCGGCAGTCTACTGCTGTAAGTTCTACCTAGCTCGATGTCCGGCTTCACGCATCCAGATTCTGCCAGCCGCCTTGTGCAGATCGTCAATCTATCTTGCCGGCAAGCGTCCCACACTACATTTAGCAAGACTTTTAACTAACATTCTTCACTACAGCACCAATGTTACCGTCGTACATAGTCTTCATAGTTAGGCAAACTTACGTGGAAACTGGTCATATTTGACGGACAATCAACACTCACTCGAGTCCACAAATATCTATATATAAATAACCTACCATATTGTATAAAAACAGTAACTATATTGCATATCCATCAAAAGTTTTTCTGATCAAAAATATAAAATTTAAAAATGATGAAATAAAAGAGTGAAGATGTTAAAGGTTTCTGAGAACTCATAATTGATTTGACTCAGATAAGTGTGAAGGGTGAGTCCAAGCAATGTAATATATACAGCTTTTTTAAGTTATTCACGCCTATCCCGCGCAGGGGTTGGCAGAGTGCACAGAGCTCCATCCGCTACCATTCATCGCAGCGAAACGGCTCTCCATTGGTCGCTTCTCGCCCTCGTGAGAATCGTGACGGGTGACGTGACTCGTGATCGGATGTGACGGGTGGTGAACCACGTCGCCGTCATTTTTCAACAAATTAGGTATATTAAATTCGTCTTAGTGAAACCTACGAGCCGCAAGGGAGGATGGAGGTCAGCCCCAGCAGAGCACCATAGTACCCGGGGGAGCCCGATCTCGAGACGGTCGGCACGCTTGCGACTAAGCTCGCCCTTAGCCACGCATCCCTTGGCAACGCAGACCGTGGATTGGCGGAGAGGAAGGGAAAGGATAGAAAAGAAAGGAAAAGGCAGGAACGGAAATGCGGATTGGGGAGGTTACCAGACTCGGAATGAATATTTATAAATCCATATATATATTTATTTCGATGCGGGAACCGAACCCGCGACCATTGACTCCGTGGGCAGAGTGCTGCGCCACTGAGCTAATCGGTCGTCATACAGGCTGTATGAAAGAAATATATAAACTTATGTGAAAATAAAACTATTAATAGTCAAAGCGGTGTGAATGGCCAATTTGAAAGGGCTTATATCAACCATTTTATTGGCATTCTTTGAGAGCGTCTCCATAGTTCAGGGAATACGCAAACTCGTTGACCCCAGTCGATGAGAGTAGTCGGTATTGACTTGTCAAAGTGAAAGGTATTTTATCAGTCGTTTGAAAGTCTTGAAACTCTAAATAATTGAATTATTATTAAGTATGCTATCCAAATATTCTTTTTTGGGTCTTTGATTCGGAACGTCGGCTAATATTGTATTTTCAGGCTGTGTGCACAAAGCCACAAAATTTTTTTAATCATATTTACTATTTTTTTCTAATCATATTTATTTTTTGTTTGCATTTTATAACTACGTGAGAAACTACCTAATTTATTTTATCTAAATTAAATAGAGCAATTATTTATCTGTAAATCACAGCAAAGATATAAATGTATTTATTTTTCGAACAAGAAGTATATCATCATCATCATCATCATCAGCAGCCTGCGGCAGTCCACTGCTGGACATAGGCCTCCCCCATGGAGCGCCACCTAGCCCGATCTTCGGCTACACGCATCCAGTTTCTGCCAGCCGCCCTGCGCAGATCGTCGCACCATCTAGCCGAAAGAAGTATATATACATACATTATTATTAAAACAATTGTTCAGGAATTTCATTATATCTCAAACACACTACTTAAGAGTACTTGGCAAATAACAAATCAAGTGAACGTGATTTAAAAAAAGCGGAAATGACTACTATGGTAATAATTTCCGCTTAAATAATAATAATACTTGATTTTTATTTTGAGCAAAAACATTTGTAATTTGATTGAACCGAAGATCGGGCGCTTCTTGTAGGAAGCCTATGTCCAAAAGTGGAATGCACCAGGCTATTGATAATGAAAAACATTTGAAATTTTTTCATAAATAATTCACATAAAGCTAAAACGATTTCAAAAATTAGTTTCTTAATATAAATCACATTAGCATAAATAGACCGGTTCGATGGGGAAAATACCACCACACCCTTACAGAACAGCGGGATCAAGTTCCTTTTCCCTTTACTTATTTCCTTATTTCACTCCCTTACTCTATGTAGGCAACGCATTTGCATTGTCTATTCTATTGCAAACTTCTAAGGACGGCGTTAGTTATTTAGCACCAAACAATACGTTTGGGCGCTTCCCTAGTATACTTTGTAAAAAAGGCATTTCTTTCAATGAATTTTATTAACATTTTAAACGTCTATATTTATATTTACGCTTCCATTTTCCGCATTTTGATTTCATTACCAAATTCCAGCTTTAAGAAGCGATGTTATTACTTTGCAAATGGTGAGATTCAATTTTATCTTGATAGCTAATTTGTTTCCTCCCTGGTGACATAAACTCGATTTCATAAAACTTTACGCCTCAGGTACGATTTAAATACACCACGAAAATTTGTTAAATGGTTGGAGATATTATACACGTTAGCTTCTAGTACGCGTAGGAGACAAACACATGGTGTTGCGTAAAATATAATAAAAATTATATTTTAAATACCTAATAAAACGATTATTAATGGAGTCAGGCGTTACTTTGCGGAAATCCATCACTATGTGGAAAGTCAAAAGTTTTACTTATTTAGTTTCACTTTTCGGTTGTCTTCCGTAGAGTCTACTATACTTGAAGATGCATCGTGTTGGCGCGAACCACGTGTCGTTTACAAGGTGGAAAAGTGGTAGTGTGTGTTTGGTGTTGTGTATAGTGGTTGTTGGGTGGAGAGTTGATGGCCAATTTTCGGTAAGTTTTTGGTTTAAGTTCCAAATAAATCTACTTCATCCAGCAGGAAAAAACACACATTATTAATTTTCTGTTATTGATTTGCTTGTCGCGGATCTTAGCTAAGTAAAACTTTTGACTGTCTACCTAATAAAACGACTAAGATGACATTCAAAATTAGCAAGAGTGACCTGGACAAGAAAAGCAAGAGATAGAACTATATGGAGATCAATTGGGAAGGCCTATGCTGAAGAGAAGGACAATCGAACCGGTGTCTAGACTTTTTGTGAAACACGTGTCGTGTGCAAGGTGGAAAAGTGGTGGTGTGTTTTTGGTGTTGTTGAAGTGGTTGTAAGATGGAGATTTCTGACGCCTGTTTTTTCAGTAAGATTTAGTTTAAGTTCCTCGTAAATCCATTTCTTCCAGTATAAAAACACACATTATTATTTTCTGTTTTTGTTTGCTTGTCGCGGATCTTAGCTAAGTGAAAGTTCTAACTGTTCACATATTTCGGGTTGGATCCGACTTGCAATTAACGGAAACCGCGTCCCAGTTTTGGATTCGGAGTTTCATTCTCCTAGATGGGTTGCATACCAATGCTAAGGAGCCCGTCTGCCGTCTGCTTATTGCAAGTAATCTGAAATGCTAAAAACACCGCAGATTCATTGCCTACCTTAGGCAAGAATGTGAATAATGGGAGGGAAATTAGGAAATAAAGGGAAAAAGAATCGATCTTTGTATCTATTTACTCATAGTATGAAACGCGACAACAGTAAAATACTAGTAGTATTTTAATGGTAGTATTTTACTTGTCGTATTTTACTGGTAATATTTTACTGTAAGCATTTTACTGGTAATATTTTACTGTTAGCAGTTTACTGGTAGTATTTTACTGGTAATGTTTTACTGTTAGCATTTTACTGGTAGTATTTGACTGGTAATATTTTACTGTTAGCATTTTACTGGTAGTATTTGACTGGTAATATTTTACTGTTAGCATTTTACTGGTAGTATTTTACTGATGCTGCTGATGAGTATTTCATGTCGATATTCTGTGAGGGAGCGGATATTCCTCGATTGAAACGATCGATTCATGACTATACCACTAAGATCAGTACTTTCACTTCTTTATTGGTCCTTTTCATTTACGTTTTACCAATGTATTCGTGTATTCCAATCAACAAAAAGTCTCGTCAAGTTAAATATTTATATATGAGGACAACATTAAATAACTTTCAAAGGCATCTGTTACCCACAAAGTGCTTAGAATTATCATTTATATGTGTCTGGAACTTACATCCACTTATCCCAAGATAAATTACTGTGAGGAGAGTGTTTAAGTTGTTTCTGTGTGTAATTTCCAACATGTAACACGTTGCTACAAATTGAGGTGTCGTTAACAACTTTTGTTGGGATGCGAAATTGCAACCCAAAATTTTCTCAAATTTCGTGTTCCCTTTTTAAAATGTTGCTTAAGTGTACAATGTGATTGAGCATTTAATTATAAAAATAATACATTGTTTTACACTTTTTTATGGGATAGGTAGGCAATCGAGCAAGCGTGTCACCTGATAGAAAGCAATCAACGCCACCTATAGACTTCCTAAGTCAGAGCCATAAACATTGCAGATGCATTGTTGGCCTTTAAGAAATGTGGTTGCGTGATGATGACACTCGTAGCTATACTCTGGGTTTCTCCGTCTCAGTCCTAAGCACTATTCGTCAACAGTCTGTAGCAATTCACAGCTGTAACAACTCTCCCCTAAGATGCGCTTCCTAGTCGGATTTTTGGCTTTACGGATCCAGTTTCTGCCAGCCGCCTTGTGTAGATAGTCACTTTGTCTGGATGGGGGCATGAGGTGGTTACGCTTATCGGAGAACCTACAATTGTGCGACCAGAAGTATGCGTGAGTGAAGATCGTGACCAAACGTAGTGTGTGACACTAGTGTGTGACATTAGTATGTGACACTAGTGTGTGTGTCCCACAATTCACAAGTTCTCGGATAAGCGTAACCAGCTCATTGCCACTTAAATTTGCTAACACGTAGAGATATATTAGTGACTTCAATTAACCATCGGATTTCTTCACACATAAATATATATTACATTCTTGTTGATGTAATGAAAACCGTGTCATATTCTATTACCTTAAAAGTTTGCCGCCTTTCATATTGGTTCTTTTCCGTGTCCGTCATATTAAAAAAATGAATAATTTACAAAAACTTATAAGCAAATGGCTCCAACCTGACATATAATCCTACAGCATACAATATTATTGTAATTTAGCAGCATAAAATAAAAAAAAATTAGACACGCACACACTGAAAAATGGTGTGTATTTTACTCACTTATACACACACACTTATTCCACACATAAGCACCGCACCAATCATGATTTGTAATATATTTATTTTTTTGTATAATTTCGTTTATAGTTATTAATTCTTTGTTAAGTCCTTTATAATATTATATTGAGTTATTTATTATTATTATATATTATATTTATTTCAATTAGCCATAATATAACTAATATATAAATGTATCATAGAAGGGAACTGTCTGCCGCCGTAGTACAGGGTTCGCCCTCATTCGGCAATAAGTGAAACAAAATTGTTCATTCAACAAAATCAATAGATTGCGATTAGAATGATAAAAGATGTGAATTTGTTTCGTAACATGAAAAGAAATTAGTATTTACAAAGAAATTAAATAATTGGAGTAATTATTTGGTGTAGATTGGCGCACGACTTTGATTATTTATTTAATTTTGATATACAGTTATGGGACTACATATTCTATTAACTTTATAAATATATATACATATATACCAATTGGCTCAGTGGCGGAGCCTCAATGGTAGCGGGTTTGATCCCCGCATCGGATAAATATACTATGTATGTATATAATATGATATTTATTCCGGGTCTGGTAACCCTGCCGATCTGCATTGGACAATCGTGGTGGGTTAAAGTGCGTTCCTTCAGAAATGTAGAGGCCCGTGCTCAGCAGTAGGACATACTATATGGGCTGTAAAAAAATATATATGTTCTTTTTATTTACAAAGTAACAACACTAGTGAGTTTTGTGAGCTCATGTATTTTTATCAAAAGCCCTTAGGTTTTTTATACTCAGATTCTTCAAAATAATGCCCAATTCTACAACTATATATAAACATAATGAGCCTTATGATTTTGCTTCACCTATGCTATGGTTTATACAAAACTCAATTAGGATAATAAGAGGTATAAACATAATACAACGCGATATTTAATTTAGATGTTCATCTTAAATAGAGTTCTCCTATAATTAAGCAATTATCAATTGTAATATACATATATGATGTAAAATTATACAATATGATTTATAGAGCTTACACATATTGTGATCAATACCTTCATAATAGGAGAAACAAAGGCACAGAGACTCCATTAAACCGGGAACCTAGAGAGAATGCCTGCCTGTCAAAAGAGTATACATTTGTTGGATTACTGTCCGGTCAACATCAGATCGGTTACCCCAACAAACAATGAAACAATCTGGTGGTCGCCAAAATCTAGCAAGGAACGAATTGTCCCTACGTTTTGACAATGCAAGTAGCTAAGACGCACTAGTCGAAGACTCATTTTTTGTTCATGTTTCACCATCGTTAATGAATCTTTATTTTAGAAACGTTCTTAAACGTTTTTTTTTTATTTAAAACTAGCATTAATAAATGTAAAACTATTTTATTGATCATATACCAGTAAATATTAATAAAATTATGCGCATAATAATTATGAAAAAGTCATTAAAATATGCAAATTGGTAAAGTCAGGCGTAGCAGACAAATTATGGATTGAATCACCTGAAAGCCTAGGATAAATTCTGTTGTAAATTTATAAAAATGTTCTTTAATCCGATTAACTTACAAATGTATGCGAAGGAATAACTAAGAGCAAAATAAATAAACTTAATTATTGTAATATAAAATTATTCAACCTCCTGCCGCTGTTAATAAACTTATTAAGTAGTCATTTTATATATAATACTAGATACTTTGGTGTTATCGTGTAAATAAAAGAATTTTATACACGTATGTATTTTTATTAATTAGAATAATAAGAAGTTCACTAAACTTTTTATTTTATTTAATTAAATTGTTAATATTAATTTGAACATGAGGAGTGTAATGAGTGGGGAGGAAGCAAGGAAAGTATGCCGACATCGTAGCAGATGGAGATCTGTGGTCTCTACCTACCGCTACGGGAGAATGGCGTGACGACATGTATGTATGTATGTAATATTCATTTTACTGAAAAAATTTATTTTGATTTAATTTACCATTAAAGTTTCTTTTTTATACGACAACTAACCTCTGTTATTTCCTGTAGTGGCATGCAGCAACCACAATACTCTGTTTTAAAACTTTCTCCGAATTAGAAGTTTCCAATCGGAACGAATCAATAGTTTCGTCAGTGAACATACACAATATAACTCATTTATATATCTTTTTCTTCTAAGAGTGACTCTCCGACTTGCGAAGGGTGCATTAATATATAAAATTTGATAAAAATTAATTTTTGTTTGGATGTCTTTAACACTCTTGACGTTTTTTTTTCTTTTTATTTGTAGCCCTTCAGAAACATAGATTGTTGTTGTTGAATTTGTTTCTGTTTTTTGAAAAATTGTTGAAAAATGACGGCGATGTGGTTCGCCACCCGGCACGTCCTGATTCTCACGAGGGCGAGAAGCGACCAATAGAGAAACGTTTCGCTGCGATTAATGGTAGCGGATGGATGTGGATGGATGTGGTCACTGCCAACCCCTGCGGGGGATAGGCATGAATATATAAATAAAAAAAAAGAAACATACATAGTATATATCCCACTCATGGGTATGGAATTTCTCCCGCTTTCAGAATTAGTTAGATTCCCGCTTGCGCCTAAATATATGGATTAGAGGTATTATTCTTTTTGTATTTATTTAGAGTTCTTTGTGTAGCTAATTCGACATTGGACAAGCTTGGTAAATTAATGTCCATTCCTCCAGAAAGCCCGACAGCGCCAAGCATCCTCTGACTACAAAGTCAACTTGGTATAACTGTAATATTTTATACCCCTTATCAGAAACGGTTCAGCCAGCCGAAGGACTTTATGTAAGCGTTGGATATTGGTATTCCCAAAGCCAATTAAATTACAATCTTGTGTTGGGAAAGTTCTAAATTCGATTAAGACTCCAGGGCATTTGTTCACATCTTGCAAGTTGTAATGAGTAGACAAGTAAGATGAAGCGGGGTCGAGTGATCATTATGAAACTACATAATGAAATATTAGGTTGACTTTAGTTATGATTACAAATGGTCATTGTTCCCATATTAAGGTAACTAAGGTAAGGTTCTATTGACACAAATGTCAATATGATTTTTACCTTTTTTTTTGGATATTTACCTTTATACATAAATGTTAAATTAAGACATAGTGGAAATATTTATCAAGGCCCACTCTTCTTTTATCGTCTTTCATCTCACCCCATCTATCATTCACCGTTCTCAAAGGTTAACAGTTTGAGATTAGAAGTTAAAATATATATTTTTTATGGTCCCTGTATTCCATTTTTAACAATTCCCACTTCAATTCAAACGCTCTTTACTTTATTTAAATATTACGCGTTAAAAGGTCTAAAAAAGAAGTATGTGGGTTGATAAATATAGATTTTCACAAATTTTGTAATAAAACATATTATTTATTTTTATAACTCTTTTCTTTATTGAAAATTAATTCATAAATTTGCTACTGTTATAATAATATTATTACAGTATTAAATACTATTATTACAGTAGTAAAAATTATGTCTAATATTACGATGTACATATTTGCACACGGTATTTTAATGAATTACCCGTACGCTTTGTATTCCGTGGAACTTCTTCATTTTAATTTAATACCGTTTGTATACGTGAGTTTAAGCACCCCAGTAACTACAAGCACACTTGAGCAGCGTACTAAAGTATACAAATGTTTATTTATGAAACTGAAATGCATGAATCAATTTTTTCATTATTATTGAATTTATAACAAGTTAATAATTAATACATCTAATAAATCTACCTTCACAATAAATAGAATTTTCTATGAATATAAATATAATAGAAAAGTAAAAACATATCTTTAAGCACTAAGCAAGGATCTGTATTAGGTGATTCCATTGTTAGGATCATCATAATGATCCTATGTCACCCAGGTGGGGCAGAGGGCGTCCACAGTACTTCTCCATTGCGATCGGTATTGAGCGACGCGCTTCACTTCAGGCCACGTCATTCAGGTGTTGTTTGGGTCGGCCTCGCTTCCTTTTCCCTTGAGTAGTCCAATCCAGCGCCTGTCTGGGAATGTGATCGGGTTTATTGTTAGGATAGGCGTGGATTAATAGGGCGAGAAAAATAAAAACAACATTTAAGATACGTGTACACTATACTTGTTGACTCTATAATAATCCATTTAAATATGACTCTAAAAAACTAAAGGATAGTTCAATTTTTTTTTTCACGGGAACAGACATACCACCGAACACGTAATGCGCACACGCCATTCAAACGGATTTTCACTGCCATTACATTTGTCTTCCGACAGTGTAACGGCGGCTCGTCTTCTGTCTATCGCTTGATTACACTAGCGCCCGGAATTGCATCAGAGTGGGAAAACGTCAACTGACGCTCCTTGCCACTCTATAATAATCAAAACGCCGTCCTATTTACTTCTATACTCATTGATTGTATGGGATAAAAGTCAGTTACCAGATAGAATATACGTATGCTGTGTGATTTCCAGTATAGAATAAGACTAATCCACTTTTTCCCGCAGGTGTACAAAGCGACTGTGGGAACTAATACCAGTAGATGGATAGCAGAATCGACTTGAGTAATAAAGACCTATTTGCAATATCCAATACGACTGCCAAACGCAGGGATTACGGTAACACCCCTTAAAGTTATGAAGGTCAATATCCAGCAGTGGACTGTTATGGTTGTATGATGATAATACTGCTTTTGCCGACAATGTCCCATGTACTACTGTTGAGCATTGTTTCTACACTATCCGGGCGGATGGCGTCCTCAATAACTACCTTGTTAATATAATATAGATTATAATAGTGTTTGTGATTATAAGAGTTACCACCAGGTGACCCACATTCTAGTTTGCCTGTCGCTGCCATTAAATAAAAAAAAATAGAAGGTTTACTTCCATTCAAAGTTTCAAAAAATTCCATTTCGCAAAATGTATGGAACTTTTATCAAGTTAATTCGACACAAATTGCTCGGAAGCGAGAATGTATGTTGTTCCCGTGGGTAATTTGCTATACGTAACACGTAACTACAAATGGAGGGGGTCATTAAGAACTTTTGCCGCGATGTCAACACAAACCCACAATTTCCTCAACGGCACATGTTACCATTTTGTTGTTTTAATAACAATGTTTGTTACGTTTTTGCATCGCAACAAAATTAATGGGCCAGCTCAACCGGGGTTAACAGTGGACAGTCAAAAGTTTTACTTAGCTAAGATCCGCGACAAGCAAAACAATAACAGAAAATTAATAATGTGTGTTTTTCTGTTGGGTTTAGTGGATTTATTTGGAACTTAAACCAAAAACTTACCGAAAATCGGCCATCAACTCTCCACCCACCAACCACTATACACAACGCCAAACACACACTATCAAAAGTATCTTGTACACGACACGTGTTTCGCCCCAACACGAGGCATCTTCAGGTATAGTAGACTCTACGGAAGACAACCGAAAAGTTAACAGGGAAAAGTAAAAACGGGGTTAACAGTTTAATCGTAATTCACTGATAGACACTTACCTAACAATTGAGGGGTGTTGCTGTAATCCCTACGCTTGGTGGATGGATTGACGATCACAGAATGGTTTTTATTACATATTAACTATCTAACGGTATTTTGTCCAATATTTACCTCGTATAACTCACGGGACGAAACATGGTAGCCTTGTTATAAAGCTGTATATATTATTCCCGTGCTGAGTTATATACTCCAAAGTTACAGAAGGTAGACATAGGCTCCGAACTGCTAGGTTCCTTGTCATTGCAGAGGAATATATTATCTCTTACCATCTTTTATCAATTTCACCATGAGAAATGCTCCGAGACATTGTTCGGAATAATTTCGGTGGCTGAATTCCACTACCGCACAACTCGCCACAAAGAAAAGTGTCTTCCCCAGTACGGATCCATCATCAGTACGGTACGTTTATCCTAAAACTCCACGCCCATTACTCTGTGGAACCAGTTACTTCCAGCGCTTTTTTTCAAACAGCTACGACATTGGAATCTTAAACATGTCTACACATTTCTCAAAGGCCGGCAATGCTTCTGCTATGCTTAAGGCACCGCGGATGTTTATGGGCGGCGTTGATTGCTTCCCATCAAAAGATACGCTTGCTGTTTTACATTCGTATCCCATAAAAATAGCTTTTATTGTGTACTGTAGTGATACATTAATAAATGCAATGAAACTTTTTATATTATTTCTTTTTAAATTCGTTATTTGTAATTAAAAAGAAATAGTTTTCTGTTAAAACAAAATTTAGTTCGATTGACGTTTGTTTATAGACATGTCACCCGTTCGGCACATATATAAAAAGTAAATTGAAAAGTATTAATAAAATATAATAAAGGATAAATATTAATATGATGTAATTGTCAATGAAATGGAAGAATAAATTAATATAATTTTGAAGAATTTTATTAGAAGATAAAAACCCCTAAAGATCCCGGGTGTCGCCGTAAGAAGAACGGCAGGCTCACCATAGTACTGTAACCGCAGTTATACAATAATTCATTATAATAAAATGTAAAAACTTTGTTCTATACCCTTACATAAAAATATAATTAAAAACTATTTTATATTAATTTTGCAACTAATTTTATAAACATCAATGTATTGTTTCATTGCATACATTGTGGTTTGTGACATTGCAATATCAAGTTCTTAGCCGTCAGACTCCGTTAGTAGAATCCTGATATTACTAGTTTTATTTTCAATACGCGTTCAATAAAGTCGAGATTAGATCTGTGAGTCGGGCGCTAGTTTTCCCGTCAACCATAATTGTGAAATAATTGAATGTAGAGTATATATAAACGAATAAAAATAACAATGAATGTGACAGGAAAGATGGATGAGTGTTGAAGAAACAGGGAGGATGTGCCGGGATCTTGGCGGATGGACATCTGTGGTCTCTGCCAACCTCTACGGGAGAAAGGCGTGACGATGTGTATGCGTGTAAAAATAATAAATTTAGCCATGGAATTTCACAACTGCACGACTAGAAGAAATTAATCCATTTCAGTGGCGATTCAGTACGGTGGGTTCTTCCTGAATCCCCTTTATGCAACATCATTGTGGAATTAGCTAACTTCAACAGTTTTTCGAGCCAATACCACATTGGAACTTTTAAAACTCTATACTATATTACTAACGGGCTGGCAAAGCTTCTGGTGTTACAGATCTCTATGGACAGCGTCGATTATGTCAAGTGACAACATGCTTTCTGCCTCTTTCCGTTGCCTGTGAAAATAAATGATTTTAAATACTGAGACGATAAGATACCCAATATACTTTAAATCTTATACCATTTCTATATACATTTTTTTTTTTTTTTTTTTATATATTCACGCCTATCCCCCGCAGGGGTTGGCAGAGACCACAGAGCTCCATCCGCTGCCATTCATCGCAGCGAAACGGCTCGTCATTGGTCGCTTTTCGCCCTCGTGAAAATCAGGACGTGACGGGTGGCGAACCACGTCGCCGTCATTTTTCGACAAATTAGGTATATTAAATTCGTCTTTTAGTGAATCCCACGAGCCGCAAGGGAGGATGGAGGTCAGGCCCAGCAGAGCCCTGCATGCTGAGGTAAGGCACCATAGTCCCCGGGGGAGCCCGACCCCGGGACGATCGGCACGTTTTTACGACTAGGCTCGCCCCTAGCCACGCATCCATTGGCACGGCAGACCGTGGATTGGCGGAGAGGAAGGGAAAGGATAGAGAAGAAAGGAAGGGGCAGGAAAGGAAATGCGGATTGGGGGGGTTACCAGACTCGGAATAAACATTTAAAAATCCATATAAATATTTATTCCGATGCGGGAATCGAACCCGCGACCATTGACTCCGCGGGCGGAGAGCCCCGCCACTGAGCCAATCGGTCGTCTATATACATATTGTATAAAAAAATCAATTGTATCAATTTCCGAGTTCAGAGTTTCCAACTGGTTCTTTCTTTCTTTATTCTCAGCGGAATCAACTTTTCGGTGGTAGTTAAAACAATTATGATAATTCATAAGTCGATTTAACGGCCTATTTGGCTCTGTGGCGAAGTGGTCATAGGTTCAATTTTCGTATCAGAATAAATACATGTCTTAATGTTTTTATTCCAAATCTCTGAATCCCACAAATGCGCCTTGAACACACGTAGAGGTTTACATCCATTCCTCCAGAAATAAGAAAGCTTGAATCCTGCAGTGAGACATAGGTATGTTTATGGGCTAAAAACGTATTTTTTTATATATTCACGCCTATCCCCCGCAGGGGGTGGCAGAGACCACAGAACTCCATCCGCTACCATTCATCGCAGCGAAACGGTTGTCCATTAGTCGCTTTTCGCCCTCGTGAGAATCGGGACGTGACGGGTGGCGAAACAAGTCGCCGTCATTTTCAACAAATTAGGTATATTAAATTCGTCTTTTAGTGAATCCCACGAGCCGCAAGGGAGGATGGAGGATAGCCCCAGCAGAGCCCTGCATGCTGAGATAAGGTACCATAGTACCCGGGGGATCCCGATCCCGGAACGGTCGGCACGCTTGCAACTAAGCTCGCCCCTAGCAGGAAAGGAAATGTGGATTGGGGGAGGTTACCAGACTCGAAATAAATATTTATAAATCCATATATATATATATATATATATATATATATATATATATATATATATATATATATATATATATATATATATATATATATATATATATATATATATATATATATATATATATATATATATATATATATATATATATATATATATATATATATATATATATATATATATATGATGCGGGGATGGAACCCGTGACTCCGCGGGCGGGGGGCCCCGCCACTGAGCCAATTGGTCGTCCGTAAAAAACGTATTTAAATAAAAATGTGGTATGTATTCATATAGTTTAGCGTCGCACCACCGTACCACAGAAATATACTCTGAATAAAGAAATATAGCGACATAGTTTGTTTTGTAACCTCTTTGGCAATTTCAGGTTTATAAAAGTGTCAAGAAGAATACGTCAAATTTATATATATATATATATATATATATATATATATATATATATATATATATATATTTATTAATATTTAATAGAAATCCATCATTATGTGGACAGTCAAAAGTTTTTTTTTTTTTCATCTTGTAAATGACACATATTTCGCCCCAACACGAGGCATCTTCAGGTATAGTAGACTCTACGAAAGACAACCGAAAAGTTGACACTTTTTCCGTAGAGTTCCGTAGAGTCTACTATATCTGAAGATGCCTCGTGTTGGGGCGAAACACGTGTTATTTACAAGATGGAAAAATGGTAATGTGTGTTTGGTGTTGTGTATAGAGGTTGGTAGGTGGAGAATTGATGGCCGATTTTCGGTAAGTTTTTGGTTTAAGTTCCAAATAAATCCACTAAACCCAACGGAAAACACACATTATTAATTTTCTGTTATTGTTTTGCTTGTCGCGGATCTTAGCTAAGTAAAACTTTTGACTGTCCACAAAATTAATGCTCTCTAAAAATGGGATATTATTTACCACCGTACCACAGAAATATACATGAATAAAAAAATGTTTATATTAATTTATGTCTCCTTTGTGTATTCTGATAATATTAAAGTTCGTTAATATTATAGTACCGTAGTTATTATGTTATATAACATGTGCCAGTTTATAGCGAGGAATAACATGTAATTTGCTCAATTACACGAACTACGTGAGCGCTCTATACGAAATACATAAGTTCCACTTTCTTTCTTCTCGTTACATTTTTTCAATGGGCTCGTTACTTATTTCATACTAACGAGCGTATTCAAGATATAGTAGAGTATTACACGACTTAAACGTAAAATAAAATAAAATATTTTTACACTACTTTAATGTGTGACGCGTAATTTTTACAAAAGGTAGGTCTGGTTTTTTTTTTATCAGCTCATATATGTCCCACTGCTGAGAACGGTCCTCTCCATTTCTGAAGGAACGGTCGTTGACCCACCATGCTTGTCTGATGTGGATTGGCGAAGTTACCAGACTCGGAATAAATATTTGTAATCCATACATATATTTATTCCGATGCGGGGATCGAATCCGGGTTCATTGACTCCGCGAGCGGAGGCACTCGTTGCTGAGCCAATTAGTCGTCCCGTAAGTCGTAGTTAAAATTAAATATAAGGTCTGGTATATACGTATGATTTATTTATTATTTTTGTGTGTGCGCTCATGTGTCAGCTGCCTGTAAACTTTAAGTAATGCTTTCGGTTTCTTCGTGAGAGAAGGAAAGTAGCCACGTTGTTACTTCTTTTTGTATTGATCACATTGTATATGCAATGATAAAGGAATTGTGGGCATCTTCTAGAAAGTGTGAAGCTAGCTCTGTGGACGGAAATTCTAAAGTTGCGCTTAGAGACTTACAGCTAGTAATCTAGTCTGTGTTTTAGATTTATATGAATGAGAAGTGTAGCTTTTAGGATTCAAATACTAGTAAATTACTAGTAAAACACGTGTCATTTGCAAGGTGGAAAAGTGGTAGTGTGTGTTTGGCATTGTGTATAGTGATTGGTAGGTGTAGAGTTACTGACGGCTGTTTTTCGATAACATTTAGTTTGAGTTCCCTGTAACATTTCACGTTTACGTTCCACATCATGCAGCAGGAAAACACACATTATTTATTTTTCTATTGTTGTTTGCTTGTTGCGGATCTTAGCTAAGTAAAAGTTCTAACTCCACATAGTAATCGATAGTAATCGATTTCCGCAAAGTAACGCCTGACTCCATTAATCATACTAGTAAATATTTATTTCAGGCCATTTCTTAATTATATATAACCGTAAATTTTCCTGATTATCTGTGAGACTATTTTAATGTTTAATTCATATACAACTGTATGATAGAAAAACAAGAACACAACAAAAAGGATAATTTTTTTGTTTTTTGTTTTTTGTGTTTTGTTGTGTGTTTTGTTTGTGTTGTTTGTGTTTTGTTTTCTAAAGTAAATGATAGTGTTTTATAGCATAGGGAGGTAAACAATCAAGCGTATCACCTGATGGAAAGCAGTCTACACCGCCCATAGATATCTGCAACACCAGAGGCATCACAGTTGCGTTACCGGACTTTAAGGTATGTGTAGGCTTGTTTTTTGATGGTTTCAATGTCGTATCGATTCGGAAATACCGCCAAAGGTAACTGATTAAACAGCGTGGTGATGCGTTGAATGAAGTTTCGGGAAAAACGCACCGTACTGGATCGCCACTCATCCAGACGGTAGGGATGAAACTTTTTGTTTCGGCGAGTTATAGGGCAGTGGTTGAACCTCATTGTTAGCGAACTGATTTGCAAAGCATGATAAAAGTTGATAGTATCATATTTTATCATTTGTCTTCCTCGATATGCATTTTTTTTCATGTCGCAGTGCTGGGCTAGGACCTCTACTTTCCTGGAAGAGTGAAATTAACCCACCTTGTACAAGGCCAATTGACGGGTAAACTAAACTCAGAATAAAATCCAATACACAATTCGATCCTGTAACCATTGACTTTGTAAACTGTAGCTTCGTCACTGAATCAATTGCTTCATGGGATCATGGTTTATTGTTACTTCGATTTTAGTATCATTTTGTGTCTGTGTTTGTTTTAATCGTAAAATAAATATTCTAACCTCGTAGCCATAAAATGTTAATAAGACCCTTTCAATGTTGGGCCGCGCAATTTTCAGCAAATGCTTCCCAATGAGCTTCATATGATTCCTTTAATTGCTGAAATTTCCCCCCTGAAATGTTATTGGAAGAAACAACCATCATTCATTTTTTTATGGTAGGGTTTCTTATTGGATCATTTGCCGTTATTATATGTAATTCCGTAAAGAAAATTAATTTAGTTTTATTTTTTTTTTAATTTACAATTGTGTTAGTCTGTTTTCTCTGTATTTTTTAATAAATTATTTATTTTAGAAGTTAGTATAAAAATAAAAGCTACATAAATGCTACATTATAGATATTTATATAACTGAAGGATCGGATTAACGAGGCAGTCAGATAGGAAATGAATACCTGTAGGCCGAACATATATTTATTGCATCGGGGTAATCGAGCCTACGACCGTGAACTTTAAGAGCAATAACTTAGCCACTGAGCAAATTAGTTTGTACGAGAAAAATAGCTAAAACGATCGGCATACTTTTTAAGTCCAAATTAGAACAAGTAAATAAAACTCAAACTATTTTTGAATTTTTATTTATTTAAAACATTAAGTTACATTTAATAAGCACCATTTCTCATATTTATGATAACGGTTAATAAAAAAAAGATAAAAGGGATATTTATTAGATCAGGTAGGATCAGCAAACGTAACCTGCCTGTTCTCTTACTGAAATTACTTACGTTAATTTACAAATCTATTTGCTGTCTTCGCATCACGGTGTAAGTTCACGCCTCGTAGCACCAAACCACGGCAAGGGTGCCCTGGTTCGCCACCATCTGGTTCATCATGTGCGTCATAGAATTGTATGAGGAGCATACGCCTCGGTTTGGTAGAATCATTAGCAGTACTACCGTGTAATAGAAGATATGAGAAAATAACGATGTCTCCTTTCTCAGCTAGAACAGGCGTTGCTTTTTCTATTGGAAACTTTGTCTGCGAAAATCACGAAACGGTTTTAAAAATGTATTAAATAAAATAAAAAATATAGAAATAAAATTACAACAGTAATAGTAAATCTTGTTGCAAATTGAATTTGAATCGTATCATAAGTACTATACATATTAACGTTAAACAAATAATGCACATTCTTTTTCATTGCATTTCAACAAGTTTTGCAGTTATAAATATATGGTTCATAAGAAGAACCTCTTTCAGTCAACCATTTAAAAAAAAGATTTACTATTTAAGATAGCGACAGTAGTCTGGTAAAGGCTGCACATGCCGATGGTATTAAAATAAAAACAATTGTGTTATCCAATTTAAACAGACCTCTATTGGTGAGATAAAAGTATTGCTTTTACGACGTAACGCCAACCCTATGTTTACTTACCTGATCTACATAATGAAATTGGGTCGTTTCCCTGCCACCAACATCATCTAATGGCCCTAATTTGTGTGACCCTGGGTATACTAACAGTCCTCCATTTTCAGGCGTAGTATCGTCCAAATGGATAAAAGCTGCTACCATGGAGTTCTTTTTATAAGGAAAATAATGATAATCCTGTAATAAGACGAAATAGTTTAGGCTAACTTTAAAATGTTACGGTTAGAATACACTATTTTATTTTATATTAATAACTGACCTTCACAAAATCATATATATTCAAAGCTTATCTTAGTAGTACACACAAATTACAAACAATATTCACATATGTACGTATAAAATTTATTTCTATACATGTGTGTCGTCGGTCTAATTATCAGAATTCGTAAGTTAATATGAGTCAGTATGACAGGAACAACAAAAAAATATAAAATTATTCTTAATTTAAGCATAAAATGAGGTATTTATGAGATAAATACGAAGTATTCCATCAATTTAAGATAATACACACGTTAGATGACATAAAAAATGAGAAGTGAGCAAAAATGTGTTTTGAAGTTCCTCCTCCTCATTTGTACCCTCCTGATGCACTCCATCAGGATCGTGATCATCTAATAAAAACCCTAACACCTTCTTCTCGACTTCAGCGAGATTTCTGCTTCTCTTTCTACCAGTAACACTGCGTGTTCAGTCGATAACATAAGACAGTATTTGTCGAACTATTACTGGTACAAATAAGGGTAGAAGGACAATGTTTTCGCGGCATATTACATCAAGGCATCTACTAAGTTTTAAGAGATAGGAATTAAGAATTGTGACAATTCGGCCAACTATAAATAAGATTTACTTTTATCACTTCTTTTATATATATCTCTCACCATTGTATAGGACGCAAAATTCCATTACTTAAGTAGCACTCTCCCTTTATAGATGTTTCAAAAATATATTTTATTCTCACCTGATGCATAGGATACGAAGCTCCTCTTTCAGGGGGCTTGAAATGCGCTTTTGTGTGATGTAGCGCTATATTACTTGTTCCTATTACACCTTCGACGGCATCCAGCAGATTGTCATTGAAAAGTAACCTCGCAAATACACTATGGTGGAATTGAAGATTATGAATTCCTTTTACCTAATTGGAGAACAAAATTCAAGTGTTATTTTTTTGTCTCTACTACGTGCAACAACACCGTCTACTTTTTCCGCTTTGTATTACTTAAAGGGAATCAAAGACCTTATACGAGGAGGAAAAAATACCATTGATGATGCTTTTTCTAGACTACGAGCATTGTACAGGCGTGAGATTGGCATTTTTTGAAATTAGATACGGATGAAAACGCACGCCTTTCATTTATTTCTCTGCCTAACGAAAACCGTCGTTCACAAAAAGACAAGTTGTATTTCCATATGTTTTATAACACCGATCAGTGATAGTTTATGATGTGAATGACAATGGGCATTGGTGGCCACTTACCATAAAGTGATTCGTATGCTCGTTTGTTTTTTTTTGGAATAGGAATATAAGGAGGAAATATGTATTTTTTTTTTCTCCTGGCTGGCAGAGATTGGATGCGTAGAGCCATTGATCAGACCTTGGCTTATGTCCAGCAGTAAATTCCGTTAATACTATATCAGAATTATTTAATTAATATAATATTTAAACAAATAAACATGTGGTAAATGAAATTAAACTATAATTTAGAATACTTAATAATAAACTCACTGTGTATGGGCTGTCACTTTCTCTAAAGGTGTCATCACTCCCTACCCATGAACTTTCTATTTTCTCATTTCTTTTTCTGTGATACAAGCTATCATACTCTTCACAGACCCTTGACAGTTCTTCTTTAGACAGTATGTTCTTTAAAACAATAAATCCGTTGTCCTTATAAAATTGCTTCTGTTCTGGGGTTAACTTAACCATCTTGGCTGATGAATTTTAATTAAAACGAACTTCAGTGTTTCTTTAACTTGCCTGTGACTTCCAAATTAATAATTTACTGAGCTGTCTTTAATTTATTTTACATGATTTGAATACTATAGAAGTAAATATAAAGAAGTAAACGGCTAACTAACACAGCATCACTATCAAAAATATATATACATCTGGAATCGCGTTTATTTTATTATAGATGTATTGAGATAACCTTGATCAGTGTTATCATTTCAACGACAATATTTTTATTATCAAACGTATTATTTATTAAATAAATTATATTACGCCATTATTTCGTACTTATTTAAAAACCTTTAAACATTTACATGGGGCATCTTTATATTATTATTTATATTAAATTTGACGACCTAAATAACGCAATTATGAAGTGGTTGCTTTCGGAGGCAAGGTCATTAAATTCGATTTACAAATCGGTAAAAATATTTTTTTGCTCTAAAGTTATTTTTGGTTCGGTAAGTCTGGTTTTTCTCTCGGAAACCCACAATATAAGTAATCTTAGTGTGGGGATGTGAGTATAAAGCATTTTATGTAATTATTCATTTTGTTAGTCGCTTCTAAAAATGTATCTTTATCGAAAACAAAATATTTTTTTTATGGGGTAGGAGGGCAAACGCGCAAGCGTGTCGCCTGATGGAAAGCAATCAACGCCGCCCATAGACAACCGCGACACCGCAGGAGTCGCGAAAGCGTTGACGGCTTTTTAGGTATGTATAGGCTTGGTTTTTGAAGGTTCCAATGTCCTATCGGTATCGGTTCGGAAAGACCTCTGAGGGTAGCTGGTTTCACAAACTGGTGGTGCGTGGAAAGAAGTTACGAGAGAAATTCACCGTAGTAGATCGCCGCTCATCCAGATGGTGGGGATGAAATTTTCCTTTACGGCGAGTTGTACGATTGTGGAATTCGGCGGAGGGAATTATTCCAAACAATTCCTCGGAGCACTCCCCATGATAGAAGCGGTAAAAATGCTGAGAGATGAGACATCTCTCCGCAGCGCTAGAGAATCAAACCGATCGGTGAGATCTTGGTCATCGACAATTCGGATCGAACGACTTTGAATGCGGTCAAATGGAAGAAGTTGATACTGGGGAGCCCCGACCCAGCGGTGAGAATATATTTACTTTAGGGCTATTCTGCCAGTAATTTAACTGAAACAGAATGCAGCATGTAAATATGGACTGGCATCCCTTAAAAATAAAGTATATTTTGGATTGAGCATCAGAAATGGGTTTTTATTACTCAAATATGTTTAACCAACTGTTATGTATTTTTATGTTATGTATTTTTTTTTGTTATGTAATTTTTCTACTATGTTTATGTCTATTAGTATTTGCACTCAATTATGCGACACCTCTGAGGACAAAGTATGATGGCCTTATTCTACTTCTTCATTTGGTGTTATATTTTATTTGACTTATTTTATTTTACTTTTAAATTTATTTTACTTTACTTACTATGTTGTTATAATTTATTTTGACAAATAATTCGTAGGCATATATGGTATCTTATCAGGTTGCTTGAACAATATAAACAAAGTTATTAGAAGATATCTTTGTTTATATAACCAAAAAAAATTTACAAAACATTATAACTACGTAGTTAGTTGTTCTTAGTTATGGTTAACATAACTAAGAACAACTTCTTAGTACATTGAGATTTTTCATACCTCATATATGACCTATTTCCCACTGCTGGTCACGACCATCCCCATTTATGGAAGAATGGACATTAACCCAACCAATAACAACCCAATTATAAATAATAAAAATTAATATGATTAATAGAGTCAGGCGTAACTTTGCGGAATATCATTATAATGAAACTTCTTTTTTATAAAAACGCGATATTATTTTGTTTATGACTCGCGGATCTTAGCTAAGTAAATTGTATGCTTGTCTGTCTTAAAACTTAACATGATACAATAAATACTATGACGACAATAGTGTGAAACCAAACTGAAATGACTGGAGAAATGCATTATTCTTACCTTATTAACTTACCTATATACTCGTAAAAAAAATATTTTGAGGTTATACCGATAACCTGTATTTATAAATGATATTAAATATCATTAAACACAGGTTATCGGTATAACCTCAAGTTATCTTACTTGCTCTCCTTGGAATAATCAAAATATCCGTTACTATCCACAAATTAGTTATTCTCTTGGTTTAACGACCCAAAGTACATATGTCCTCCTCCAATAAAAAACACGCTACTGATCCTGGTCTTATACGGTTTATCGCCAACTAGAAACTCGTTCAAATCAACGAACACCGCATCCCTCTACCGATCGATACATGAGGCTACTTTAAAAAATTAACAAGAATTCTAGTAATGTTAATAAAATTGCTAGACTAAAGAGAGTCCAGAAAAATAAGTCGTTTTCTTAAGATTAAGAGAAAGGAGAGATTTTATGTTAAGTTTTATAAAATATTTAGTTTTTAAGACTTCATATATGAAAAATGTTAGAGACGTTATCACAATTTTTTAATCTAAGACAAAACATCCGTTCGACAATTTCATCAAATAGGCGAAGAATTCTATACATTATTTAGGATTTGAAAAACTGCAATTTAACTATAATTAAAATACTTTAAGAACAATATTAACTATTATTTATTTACATTAAAGTATTTATGTATTAGCACGTTCGCTACCGGCGCTTGAGAAGAAAAACTTGTACCACAGCCCATAGCATTTTTTCTTATAATTATATATATTATTTTAACGGCTTTTAATTTTTTAGCATTATATATAATTTGTTACAAATAGAAAAAGTAAACACACCGATCATTTGCGGCGGCGGGCCGACGTACAAGAACAAATACGACGCATATATGCGGCGCTAGTAGCGGACGAGCTAAGGTTGAACGAACGTGTCAATGTTGTATTTATTTCTAAAATTATTATTTATTTTGTACGCTGACTTGTTCTGAAAAAAAGAAATATATTATCAAAACAATATAATAATAAAAATCTTTAAATTATGTACTTTACACTCTTGTTTAGTTTTGTTATTGTTTTGTTTTGAAAAATATAAAAAAAATAATACAGAAATCTAATAAAATCATCTACCAAAGTATAATATATACTCTAACGCCCCCGCAATTAAAAGATACTCATCGATTGTATTCTATAACTGAGAACGCCTCCTTTTGAGATGAAACACGTGAAAGTGGTTTCTGATTGTCGTTTTTCAGTTATTAACTTAAATTTGTATTAATTTTTTGAAAATTATGCGGCTGTTTTCTGGCAGGAATTTAAAACAGTATTTTGTGCTTTTATACCGGATCGTTAAACGTAATATTATTTTGAATTGGTTTCGGGGAACATAAAAACATGATTATTGACTCCATTTCGCAATATATCCTCTGACAGGTAAGACGCGCTGGTGAAAGATTACAAACTATATAAACTTAATAATGATTTTTGTAGCTTAATAAAGATAGATCTAGTGAAATATACAGAACGTTACTAATAAACTGATCTAAAAATATATTCCTGTAACAGTATTAATATAAATTATTTGTTTCAATAAAAATAAATATGTCAATACAATTGTAACAAATAATCGGAAACCATAAAGATGGTAAAATTGTTATTCGTTTCGAATTCAAGTGTTTATTGTAAGGAACGCGCCCTGGAAATGAGCCGAATATAAATATCTCTCAGGCTATTTGAATATAAATGAAATATTTGAATCTGCCTGGGAAGGGCACTTTATGGAGCCATTTGTATTTGATGCATTTTATGAGCGTTTGTATGTTATTTGTTTACGATATTGAAGAATTGTGTATTTAATATCATCGCCATGGGATAGGAGGGCAAACGAGCAAGCGTGTCGCCTGATGGAAAGCAATCAACGTCGCCGGCATCCGCATAAACATCCGCAGCACCATAGGCAGTGCAGAAGCGTTGCCGGCCTTTAAGGCACATATCATCGCCAGCATAAATTATTATTAAAATCCAATGGGAGTCCCAATTACTCCCAAATAAGGAGGCCATAGTCACTACGCTAGGAAAGTAGAGTGGTGACTTGTATGTCCCATGGACATTAGTCGCCTACAAAATTGAGAGGTATTATTATAATTGTATATACCAAGACTAGGTGTCTCACTAATCCGCCTTAAACAAGCATATCAATGTCCATTCCTCATGAAGTGAGGATTTCCGTGCCTAGCAGTGAAACATATCTTCATACAATATGGGCTATGAAAAAAATAATTTAACAAAATTAAAACGTATATAATGTAATTTTTTAATAATTCCACATGCGCTAATATATTATAGGATATTCCATTTATGTAGGGTTGAATTCGGGCGGTGCATCTCGCCTCCCCATTTACTGACAATTTCCTACCAATTAAACTACCTTCTAACATGAAATGGCTAGAAAAGGTTTAATGTATGTATATATATATATATATCTGCGCCTAAATGTCTCTAGAGACTTAACTTTTTGTCCTGAAATTATGAAATAGGGACGTAGTTCTTATTAATTAAGTATAGACTTCTTGTTCTTTTTATTATTACTTACTTATATATTTATAAACTATTTGGAAAAAAGTATAAAGCAGGTATTAAATTACCAACTTGTTTTAGATTTATGGTAAATTACCTTTTCTGAAAAAATAGTATAGCTGTGAATATAATATAATCTGACTCGATACTGCAAATAGGTTGTTTGCTTTTAATAAAGGTTTATTTAGTTAATAAGTACGCGTATAATTTGTATTAATCAACTGACGGCAATATAAAGACTTTCTCTCTCTTAGTCACGTGTTCTAAGATATTCCCACACCGTTCGAAAAAAGCACAAAAACCCAAAATGCAACAGTATTCTAGGAAAGGTATGGCATTGGCATGCTTCTGCTTGTATAGCTTGTGATCAAAAACCGGAGGAATAGGTGGATCAATAACTGACACACTACAGAAGAACTCTAATACAGCACCTTCTACTAACACCCACTGTTAAAGAAACAAATTAGAAGAGATGAGAGCACTTTTTAGTCAAGGCCAGGAGAAACTGTCGCAAGTCAAGAAGGCATTCCTGGCTCTACGATCAACTTGCTAGACGCATGTAGCAATGGGGTAAATCGGCCACCAATTATTTTAAAAATTACTACTAATAATGAAATAATTGTAAAAGTTACTGCTAATAATGAAATATTTGTTAAGATCACTACTAATAATGAAATAATTGTAAAAATTACTACTAATAATGATGGAACCATATCCTTGAACCCCAGGTTTAACAGGCACACTTATCATGTCTTCCAAAATATTCTACGGCATTGGTAAATATATAATAAATTTGGTTCAAGTATTTGAAATCAAAGGCAAAGCATTACGGCAGTTAATCTCATGTTCAAATTTCACGCGAAAATTGTAGTGAAATGAGCGCTTGGTTGAACAACTCGGTCCGCGTAGCCAATTAACGAGATTCACTCGCCTGCCGGTATAAGTGGCGCTTGCACCAGGTCCGTTTAACACTTAGTTTGGGCAAAATTACTATGAATGTTAACGTTGTTTTGTTATATTATCTGCTCGAGCAATTACGCGCTTTGATGCACTCTATATATGCACTTTGACACAGCGCTGATTGTCAAATTACCATACCAAGTGACGCGAACTTGTTTATAATAATAATCTCAAGTTTATAAAAACAACTATAAATGAATTCCATTTGTTGCTAATGAGCTAAAGAACACGATACTATGACACATGTAGCCTTTGATATGGTGAATAATTAATAAATTATCGTTAAAATCATATAAAAGTCGACTAAACTTAACGATCAAAATAACGTCGTCTACGTCAATGAATGTTTATATTATTATATGCTTCATTATACAATATAAAGATCATTTTAATATATAACTATATAATACTTACAACACTGTTTTAAAATACATCACAATAAACATTTTGACGCACACAAAGTAGATACTGTTTCGTATAATTGATGAAGTAACATATCGATTCTTTTCGTCTCTCTTGTTGTGTTTCTTTTCTTCTCTTTTTCATAACTATATTTTAGAATAAAATAATGTTTTAAAATACTCTGATAATAAAGATAATCATATGAAATGCGGAAAATAATCACTTAATAACACGAATACCATTTTACACAAATTTCTATTCCCAAAAAAATAAACTGAACTGAACTGAAAAATTTCAATACACGATTACGCAGAAATTCATCTAAGAATTTACCGTGATTCGAATACCATTTTTCTATTAAACGATCTTCTTAATAATATTTTTAATAATTTTTTTCGATATTGACAGTGAAATTAATGAGTATCTTGTAAAAAGCTTTCTAATTAAAGCTTCTTGACAGTGTTAATTTTTTGGTCAATGGAATTATAATTATAGATTTTATGTTTAGTTTAATGTTAAATACGGCGTGCTTAAGAATAATAATACAACCACATCTCTCCAAATTTCAACATTAATTGCTCTAATATCATCCTGATGACGAACCTCTGATGACCAGTTAAAGTTGGTTAGACACGTCTTTATATCACTCACCTAGATTGGGAATATACCGGTAGGTTCTAAAACTATTAATCAGTATAGGTTAGTATAATTTTCGTTTTGAATTAATAAACCTTACTAATATTAATTTGTGCTTTGCCTGAAGGCTGATAGGTAGATTATGTTAAGAGCCTATACATACATACATATGGCTGGGCAAGAGTCCATTTCCCTACAAAACATTTTTTAATTAGCTTGAAAAAAAATTTTGATAACGATTTTGTATCATGATTTTATTCACACATGCATACACTTATAAACAAATGAAATGGTTTTCTAAAGGCCAAAGAAAGGCGTATTATATCCTTCGATCAATTCAGAATACACTTGGCTCAGAAGTAAAATATTCCAACCACATAAGACAATACAATAAATAAAATAACATATATAAGTAAAATAATGAGTTACAGTTTACTCGATTTGTTTAAAAAAAAGATATAAATTTAAATAAAGAAATGTAGTCAAGAATCCATGTTCTGTTCAGGTAATAAAATATTAAGTTACAAGTTCGCCTTGTAAATAGTTTTACCTGTACTATAGGTATATTAAGCTCACTTAGTCAAATTGAGGGGATGATCCGTACGTCCTACCCTCCGCTCTGCAGAAATCAAATAATCTCCCGACAGTATTTCACTTTAGACTGTATACCTAATCATTTTCCCCCTTTCCTGGAGCGGGAGCCGAAAATGGACTATATAATGCCATTAGTATTTTTAAAATCGCTCAGTTTATTTTTAACTTCAGTTTAATTTTAAAAGTAAATAACCTTTTACACAAATGTTTGTATTTACTATACCAATTTCAAGGAAAAAATAGGCTGAATTGGCCACACTAATATTATTATAATCATCACGTATCACATACGTACATATTTATCTTGCAGTATGGTTAGGATAGAAAAAGATTACCCAAATTTACTAAGTGTATTAATTACTACCCTTGCAGACAGCTTTATTTCATTAATGAATGGCTAAAAATACACTTTATTATTTACGATACCCTTTGTGCATGCCACAGTGTTGGTATACATATTTTACAACTCTGGGACATTTATCCCACTGCTGGGCTAAAGTAATCCTCCGTAAAGATTTACGGAGAACTTAAACTAAATCTTACCAAAAAACGGCCGTCAGCAACTCTTCACTATCAACAACACCAAACACACACCACCACCCTTCCACAATGTACACGTCACGTGTTTCGCCTCAACACGAACCATCATCAGGTATAGTAGTCAAGTAGTAATCATTAGTAAAGAAAGTTTGTAGACGGATTGGGAATAAACCTAGTATACCCAATCTGCCTACAAGCATTTACATTAATGAAAGATATAGGAAAGCTCCAATCGCTTCCCCTTCTTTAATTATTCACATTCTTACTGTGAGATAGGCAATGTGACACTATTTGACTACCATCAGATGAATTGCTTGCCTTTTTGCCTATCTATTCGGTAACAAACGACCAATTGGCCCAGTGGCGGGGCCCCCAGCCCACGGAATTAATGGTCGCGGGTTCGATCTCCGCATCGTTATAAATATATGTACGGCCTACAGATACAGACGTTTCGAGTCTGGTTACCCCGTCAATCCACATTGGACAAGCGTGGTGGGTTATTGTCCGTTCCTCCAGAAATGGAGAGGCCCGTGCTTAGCAGTGAGATATATATGAGCTGCAGAAAAAATTCGGTAACAGATAAAACACTTTAACACTTTAATCGTAAAGAAGGCGAATTTCTGCCAGTGAACTGTTAGAGCTTTAGTGAATGATAGAGTTGTATGTTTACTATTTGTATTATGTCCAAATATTACAGAGTTCAGTTTAGTTACTATATTGGTAATAAATATTTTTTTATTTATTTATTTTAATACAAGAATTAAAAGGAAAGAAGATGTACAAGGGCGAGCTTAACTCAAAATTGAGTTTTCTTCCAGCAAACCCTGGAGTGAAAGAGAGATAAGCTGTGAGGATAGAAATAAGTGTACAACAACAAAATATAATAATAATATAAATAACAATACATACTATATGAAACCATACATATACATATAAACATATAAATGCTAATAATATATAATATAATACTATATAAATAAGAGGATACATATATATACATACACATAAACATATATATAAATATTTTATACTGAAAGGAAATGTTCTTTAATTCTTCTCTTAAATGAAGTGAGAGGCTATCACGTTTAGTATGTGGGAGAGTACCGTTAATTAGAATATTGCAACTTTTCCTCAAAGCTCATTTTCCTTTGTGTCTACCATTTTCACTATCGCCTCATATCAGTATAAAATTGATAAAAAAAAGATATTTCTTCAAAACAACGTAGTCTTTGGTTCTCAATGCAGCATGCAATCTACTGATTTACAGCCATTAGCAATTCAAGTGCGTCGTCTTTCGTGTACAATGTGTATTTCAAGAAAATTTATTGTCCAATCGCAATCTTGAACACTTTTCTTGGTAACAGCAGATTTTCTCGGTTGTATACGTTCTGCACATTTTTTTTTTAATTATTTTGACTTTAAATAATTTTACTGTATACTATTGAGTTACATAACTTGAATAATAGAATTTGAAGTTATCTTGAATACCATTAAGTAAAATTCACTTTTAACTACATATCGATGGCCTAATTAATAGAATTTGTAACTTCAAGAAAATATATTTTTTTCTCATTTCTCACTGTTGATGCCAGCTAAGGGATAATTTTAAAGCGTATTAGATGGAATGGAAGACTTTGTATTTATCTAAAAATACTTTCCTCTTTTGTATACCTAAAGTAAGAATGGTTTCATAAAAAATTCTATGAAAGGAAATCAGTTTTTTGCTGTTTCCATAATCATACGTACGTTTTTTTTTTAAACTCTGATAATAAGACCAAATATATTAAAATCCCGATAATTATATATAAAAAATTTACATGGTAGCACCTACTCTTCACAAGGTTGCATACTTACCTTCTTTAGGCACATATCTCACCACGATAAAACCTCTATCGAGTGCCTGGTAGTGCAGGGAAAAGTGGAAGGGACCCGGCATCTACATTTACATAGAAGGTAGCCGTGACGGATGAATGGGGCATCTAATGAAGCAAGTCAACACCAACATATAGGCCACGACCGCTCCGTCAAGAGTATAACGGTATAACCAATGGAGAATTAAAATGGTAATTTCAACTTTGAGCCAATTACATCGGCATCAAATTTAATAGAACATTACTTTTAAATTATATTATTATTAGCCAAAAGAATTCAATTCTTTATTATCTCTTTTATATTATCAAGACGACCAATTGACTCAGAGGCGCGCCTCTCACCCATGGAGTCAATGGTCGCGGGTTCCGTCCCCTCATCCGACTAAATACATTATATGTATGGCCTACAGATATTTATTCTAAATCCGGTGACCCCACTAATCTGCATTGGACAAGCGTGATAGGTTAACGACCGTTCCTCCAGAAATGGTGAGGCCCGTGCCCCCAGCAGTGGGACATATATGGGTTGTGAAAAAAAATATTATCAACTTAATATCACATAACATCTTATCTATATTCGAGTGCTAATACCATAAAGTGATGATGTCCCTAATTGGCACTACGTTTGATAAAAGCGCTGACATAGTTCTTGTTCAACCAATTTTATGTCGACCTTCATTAGGACGCCCCTTTGAGGAACGCCTTTGATCTGACTATCTCCTTCTTGCGGCATGTACTGAAACACTGTTTCATCAGCGGAATAAACTCCTATGTCGACATCTAATTATTTTCTAGTATTTGACTCTGAAGTTAAGCATTATTAAATAGGATTAGGTATTCGTTTCATCGACTTAATTCGCTTAATGGTAGAGCTATCGCTTTCAGAGTCAATGATTGCGAGTAAAATTCCCGCGTCTAATATATATTAAACAGGTATTCATTCCGAGTCTGCGTATCTGCCTTCCTCCAGTTTTCCTTAGAGTGGTGAGTTAACGTACGTACACTACTACACAAATGGATAGGCCCGTAGCCAGGAGTGGGACTTAGGGGTTGTGAAAAACCCTTACATCATACATTTAAACCTTCCAGAGACCCATCCAAACACAAAAAATTTCATTGAAATCGGTCCAGCCGTTTAGGAGTGCAGTGCACGTTAAATATGTTTATTTAAATAAAGATTATATATAACGTTTATCAGTGTTCATTTTCAATACCATACAGCCCCAACAGTTCAAGATGAATGTCCTTGCTATATTATAATCACGATTGCTATTATATATTATAATTCACGATCTTAGCGAGTATATTGATGACCGTAGATAGATTTCTATAACTCATATTAACGCTGCTATCCTTAGGTTTTCTCACACAGTCGCCTTCTATAACACTTACAAGAAGAGAACAAGAAGTTGGTGACCTTATTCTGTGCTGGGGAAAAAAATAAATAAAAATCATAAATTTTACGTGTTTCACATGATTTCGGGGTCCGCTGAATGATGCTAGATCCATAACCTATGAATTAGCAAACAAGCAATAGTTTATTTTTATGTACATACATATAATTATACATATCGTCGGCCTAATTATCTTAATTTGTAAGTCTATATTAGTAATATTTTACAGGAAAGATAAAAAAACTGATTTTCTTTTATAGTTTGGGAATTTTTTATAAAATCATTTTTGATTTAAATATGTATAAAAATAGATATTTTTGAGATGAATTCTAAGTATTCCATCGGATACGTTTTAAGACTATCCGTAAGGTGACATCAAAAGTGAGAAAATATTGCCAACGATATTGTTACATTATACTATCAATATCAGCAATCCACTACTGGACATAGGCCTCACTCAAGGCTCGCCACCTAGCCCGATCTTCGACTACATGCATCCAGTCTCTGCAGTATATTATACTATACTAATCTTAAAACTTAAGATGCTAAATTTTGTATTCCATGTAAGTATGTATAAGTTTAATTCACATGTAAGAATGGCAGAGTGATCGTGGCCGGTCGGGTCTTGTGTCGCCAGTCTCACGATGTGCCTCAATCTCTTTCTGTTCCTAGCCTCTTGTGAGCATTCATGGATGGAAGTGTTGTTCATTCAGATTCTAGACCCTGACAAAAGAATTACTTACATTGTATTTTTAGCAAAACTTGTGGTGTGAGAATAAATTGTTATGATTTTACGTTTGCTTACAATTATTTAAATGTTATTTTCTTTCTTTTCAATAGTTTTAAGGTTTCGGGTTCAAGCCCTTTTGAGTCAGTCTTATATGTTTACTTATAGTCGACCAAAACTGTCTATGGATTTTTGCAGGTAACTTGAATCGTCACGATTAAAATATATTCATGGTGATACATTTATTTCATATCACTCCACTTATACGTCTTAATCGAATTATATTGTACAATACGTCACCACAATTAAACAATATCACTGATAATATAATATAAAAACACGGACTGAACCTACTGTCATGATAACTCGCTATGGACCCACGCGTGCTTATGATGAATTCAAGTTTTTAAAAAAAATAAATATGTAATAATACAACAGAGATTTTTAAGAGTTAAGTCACTCTTAAAAATCTTAAGAATATTGAGTTATTTATTAGATAGAAATATAAATTTTATTTTCATATAGGTACTTATTTCTTTATATTTTATACTTTCTTCATTAATGCTAATTGCCAAAGTTTTATTTATAAAGCTATTAGAGAACACTGCTATTACCTACAACACTTAGGACTAACGATTTTCTGATCTATATTTTATATTTCACCTGAAACAGGTTTCTCAACATTGATCTAAAATTTTGTGTTTAATATTCACTCAGTAAAATTTAATTTTCTGCAATCGAAAAGATATGTATATATAATTGAAATGTATTATCAAAATGTGTAGTAAATCGAGAATTACATTATAATAAAAGAAGTAAGTTTGAAATTCTGAAATTATAACAGCGCATGTCCCACTGTTGGGCATAGGCCACCCCATTTATGAAGGAATAGACATAATATACCCATCACGCTTTACCAAGGCGGATTAGCTGGATACTATAGTGTACCAGCCGGACTACTACAACGACACACGGAATCTTTAGGGGTTTTATCTTCGGTAATAATGAAATTCTTCCAAATTAAATTAATTTATGTCTCTATTCGTTGTACATTTATATCTTATTTATAAATTATTCACACTTTATCAATTTACATTTTATTTCTCAATATATATAATCTCAATTTCTTATGCCGGAAAAGTGACAAGTCAATCGACAGACGTCAGTCGAACTAAAGTTGTTTTTATAAAACAATTTATTTCTTTTTTATTTTAAATTTTAAAATTACGAATTTTAAAAGAAGTAATCCTATCGTACTAATATTATAAATACGAAAGTTTATGAGTATGGATGTATGTTTGTTACTCTTTCACGAAAAAGCTACTGGACGGATTTGGATGAAACTTTACAGTAATATAGGTTATACATCGAAATAACATATGGGCTACAATTTGTAATGATTTTATGTAATTAGATGTTATATAGTACGTTGTAATATAACGATATATGTCAATTAAGTCGGAAAAATATCTGGCCTCTGAGAGCTATCTTGGCGTACGCTGCCCAAACCATAGGAGTTACACAAAGATGATGTACCGTAGAATTATTATCTTGAATAGTTCTAAATAAAAGTCTGCGACAGCATATATCTACCTTTTATATGGAAGCCAGTATAACCAAAATGTGAACCATAAATTAATTAAAAAAAAATATATTTATTTAAAATGATCTGTCACAAAACTTATGTGATAGACCAAATTCCACGCGAGCAAAGCCGCAGGCAAAAGCTAGTGTAATATAAAAGGTTTTAATATTATATATGCAATCAAAAATTTTTATTAGATTAATGATACATTTATCAATGTATCACTACAGTACTTAGGATTGGAACAAATACCTGTAAGCCATACAAATATTTATTTCAATGCGGAAAATGAAACCACGACCGGCGAAGCTAGCGTATTGATTCCGTAAACGGTAGTTTCGCCACTAATATAATAAGGTCGTCTTACCTTAGTAAGACATAAATATGACGTAATAAGACCCCCTAATTATTGTTTAATAACCCTATTAAAACCTCCTCTTTTAAAGCTAGTCGTAAAGATTTTTCAGAGGAAGCAAGAATACCCCTGCCAAGTACTTTTCTTTTATTTCATGCTATAAAACATCTTATAAAATCCTTTAATAAACATTAAGTAAATGCTTACTCAGAACAGAAATCATTAAATTCTAATGTTTCTTTGCGTCAGAGTTACTTTATCAACTATTTGTGATACTAGAAATTATACTTTATCTTTATAGACTCTAATATTGACTTGTAACTGAATTGAATAATATATTATGATACTTTGACCTTTGACAAGGGCAAAAGTTTTAAGTTAGCGTTTGTTTGTGATAATCATTAGATAAATGTGTAACTTGTTTTACTACTAACCGACTAACGAAGTAACTAAGTATACATTGCCATAAGGTAGACAAAATGTTTGGAGAAGCCCATATTTAGCTTTTGTATAGGATAGGAAGACAAAGGACGTCGCCTGATGAAAAGCAATCAACGCCATGAATGTCTGCCCATAAATATCTGCAACACCAAAGGCATTAAAAGCGTTTATTTTAGACTTGGAATATTAAAGACGGTACTAATAATACTGTCGGTAATAATAAAGACGACCGATTGGCTCAGTGGCGGGGCCCTCCGCCCGCGGAGTCAATGGTCGCGGGTTCGATTCCCGCATCGGAATAAATATTTATATGGATTTTTAAATGTTTATTCCGAGTCTGGTAACCCCCCCAATGCACATTTTCCTTTCCTGCCCCTTCCTTTCTTCTCTATCCTTTCCCTTCCTCTCCGCCAATCCACGGTCTGCCGTGCCAATGGATGCGTGGCTAAAGGCGAGCCTAGTCGTAAGCGTGCCGATCGTCCCGGGGTCGGGCTCCCCCGGAGACTATGGTGCCTTACCTCAGCATGCAGGGATCTGCTGGGGCTGACCTCCATCCTCCCTTGCGGCTCGTGGGATTCACTAAAGACGAATTTAATATACCTAATTTGTTGAAAATGACGGCGACGTGGTTTGCCACCCGTCACGTCCTGATTCTCACGAGGGCGAAAAGCGACCAATGACGAGCCGTTTCGCTGCGATGAATGGCAGCGGATGGAGCTCTGTGGTCTCTGCCAACCCCTGCGAGGGATAGGCGTGAATATATAAAAAAAAATAAAAAAAAAACTAATAATGAAAAAAGTAGGAAGTATTCTTTTGCTCAAAGGCAATATTATAAAATCTGAAATAGTCCATTGCTAGATATAGACATCCCCCAAAATTTGCCAGTTAACCCAAATTTTAGCTATATGCCTCCAGTTTCTACCAGCAGCGGGACATCTCATACTAATTTTTTCAAGACGCAATCTTCATTCCAGCACTCTTCCACTATAATATGTTGTCAATATTCCGACAAACGTCACAAACCCGGTGCCGTTGCATTTACTAACTTGAAGAACTATGTTTTCCGTTAGATTTCTTCGTTTGAAATAATTTCCAACAGAAAAACTCCAAGCATAGCCCATTTGAACTCCAAGAAAAGCCCCAAATAAAACTAAATATGATTTTCATGGGAAGCAATTAATATATCAGATTGGTTAATATATTTGAAAAGTAATAATTTTGGTATATATTATCTGTTGTCGCTCTGCTAGATTTTATCCTGCAATACAACAAAATATTGCCGTTCTCTCTATAGTATTTGTGTACCATAGAATATAAAAATTTGGATAACATAGAAACTAAATGTAAATTCTTCTTCTTCTTCTAAGAGTGCCTCTCCGACTTGCGAAGGTTGGCAGCCAATTCAGCACAACTTTCCTCCTCCTTCGCGAGGTGCAACAGTTCTGGAGCACTCGCTACACCGGTCTACTCCCTGATATTACGTAGCCAAGACTTTCTTTTTCGACCAACTTGTCTTTTTCCCGCGATTTTTCCCATCATAATCAGTTGCAGCAACTTTTACCTGTCATGCCTCATGATATGACCCAGGTAAGCAACTTTTCTACCTTTGACGGTCTGCCAAAGTTCACTTTTTCGCTTAACTTGTCGGAAAACCTCGTCATTGACCATCCTATCGTTTTGTAACTAAAAATTAAATTTTAAGCTGAAATTGAATATTTTATAATAGTTAGACAACATAATATCATTAATGACTGAACACACTCGGGAAATTCACTTTGCTGCTTAGATTAGCAACGTTAGAAACAAACGCTAATTACAACATCGCACACATGTTACACGAACTGCCTGCAATATTAATATATGCTCATAATTAAAAGACCAACTGGAATAACCACTTTGATAAATAATTATATACTAATTACAACTCTGTGAACAGCGGTTATAATCGCTAATTATAATATTATTAAACGAAATTATATTAAGCGCCGTACACAACACCGGTTCAGAAACATTATATCTCATTATAAAAGATGTTTGAAATACTGAACTGACGCGTTTGCGCTCCTCCACAGTTAAGTGATCTAATTAAAATTAAACATTTTGTATGGTCTTAAACGTTTTAAACAGAGTCATTTATATAAAACAAAAATAAAATCTTTTTTTCCTGATCGATTTTATGACCATCCTTCAAGAAACAGAGAAAGCCCGTGCCTAGCAGTAAGCAACATTTTATAGGCTGTAAAAAAAAGAAAGGAAATGCAGTTTTTCTTTGTTAAAGCTACTGAGGTTATTTTTGCACTACTTTGTAATTATTATTTTTAGTTTTTTTGTGTTTGATTTAATGTCCATCCCTCAAGAAATGAAGGATGGATTATATATATATATATATATATATATATATATATATATATATATATATATATATATATATATATATATATATATATATTATATAGTGTCTGTATTTTCTCTTTGTTAAATTTATTGAGATTATTTTTTTCTTCTTTGTAATTTTTATTTTTAATTTCATAGCTAATAAGGGAGATAAATAACTAAAATCTTATTTATAGTTTAATAAACACCGGGTATCCTAATATATTATGAATGTAAAGCGTTTTAATTGTTTTCATTGTTCATTTCTATTTTAATAAACATATTCGTTAAAAAAACTTTTTTTAACTTTTAAAAAGTATTTCAGTAAATAACTTTTACAACAAACAATTCTTTTAATTTATAGCACGTAGATTTAGGAGTATATCACAGTGAAGGTTTTATGCAAGCTTCGAAGCAAATCTTAATCAACGGTTCGATGTGCAATCTCAGCGCCTTTTGCCCGGAGGCTAAATTCATTAAGTTGTTCAACACGAATTGAATTTCGAGCGGAGCCTGTGATTCTTTAAACACAAAGTGTCGTATGTTACTTAAAAAAGGACTACATGACGTAATAAGTAATTGCACGATGACGTCACTATGAGTTATGTATATCACTATGAAATAATGCAGTAAATGACAAGCAGATTTGAACCAACGAAGATGACAAAGACTGGGAAACAAGACTGTTACTTAAGCGTAATAATTAATTGCGTAAAGCGCAATTGAACCGCTGACTTGGATCGTAACCGGAGATTCTTATAGTACCTACCTACTTTTGATTAATTATGTAATCTTTTTTATTTTGTAGAGCCACGCTGCCTTTGTTTTTGTCAAGAATGACATAATATTTGTCTGTAGCATGAACGGGCCGGCTCGCCCGAGGAAATACCACACCCCCGCAGAAAACCGTCTGAGTGGTAGCTTACCTACTGCGCTTCGTAAAGTGAGCGGCCGAGTTCCGGAGGCCCAACACCTCCCCTCTCTTTACCACCCACTCTACCTCTCTACCCCTCCCTCGCCCCTCCCCCTCCCCCTACCACCCCTCTACCCCTCCCAATCCCATAATGACACTTTCGGTTCGGTAAATACCGCTAAAGGGTGATAAGTTCGGGAAAAACTAACGGTACTGAATCTCTACATCTACGGTAAAGATAAAACTAAATTAAACTAAGTACTAAATAAGTCAATTAGTGACATGTGCTATTGTGTGACTTAACTAAAAAGAATTAACTAAACACAAGCCATTCGTAAGAGACCAGTGTCCAGCGGTGAACGGAATTAAATAACGTTGTTACATTCCATGCATAAATTTATACGTAATCTCATTTTGGGTAGCATGAAATTCATCATGAACTGACAAAGAGACTGCTTTACCCATGCCCTAAATATGTCTAACTAAATAAACAATGTCGGTCTAGTACAAGAAGACGCTAAATGCGTTTAAAATAAACATGTTTGGGTTGTTAATTGCATTTAATTTATTTTATTTAGTAGCCCTTCAATCAAACGTTATGCAAGTCGTTCATAAAATATTTAGGTTACCGAAGTAACGGTTTAAAGGGTTGAAAGACAAGTTTGTGTAAACGTTTAGCAAAATTCTTTGATACGTATTTTGCTAAATGTTTTAATCGACTTGGGGCTGTAACAAACTGGTGACAAGAATGACAAGGATTGTCGAAGGAAATTCACGCCAAAGAGAAATATAACCGTTTTCGAGAGTGGTGTTGGAGAAGAATGCTTGAAGAACGCTGGTGTGAAATTCAATGATCGTGCATTGAATTTCACACCAGCGTCTATATACCGAAAGAACTCAACGTCAAGCACTGTCTATCCACTGTAGTACACTCTTGATTGTATTGCCAGGTCAGTCCATCGAACGTCTTGCTGTCCAGAATAAAGTGAAGGGAACTAGACCTCGCGGGGGGTTGCCCATGTGATGGACTAACAACAACAAACCGAATGACCTCCAACAGAGATAGATGGTGGAACAACGTAAGGCGTATAACAACCACCTCTATGAGCAACACTACCTCATGACGACCACGATCGCTCTGTCAAGAGTAAACGACTAAGAGGACTATTCACCAAAGAAACTCCGAGTATAGCCCTCTGAGAAACTCTGAGCTACAAATATATAAACCAACGTACATTTCCACATCGAATTAACTACCGAGTAATCTACAAGCGACGCATGTTTGTGTTACGTACAACTTCCGGCTTCCGGTTCAGCTTCCTATACTGTTATTTAGATATACATATATTACATAGATAACTTCATATCTACGTTTCAAATGTTACACATACTCTAGTACTATATGATTAAACATCTTGTAACAATCAAAATGTGACTGTGTAAATGGTTTAGTGACGAAGCTTCCTCTTTCGAAGTTTATGTCGCGGGTTTGATTTCAGCATCGGGATAAATATCATGGCCCCTTTTATACATGTTACGGCATTCAGTTATTTGTTTCGACTTTGGATGAGCACATAATCTGGATTGAACAAACGTGGTGAATTTATATTAATTGCTCCAAAAAAAGGAGACCCGTACCTGGCAGTGGGACATACATATGTACACACATATATGTATAAAAGTCTTTTAAAATTAAACCAGGCTATCGGTGATACATTAAATTATTGCTATTTTTATTTATTGTCCTGTGTGTTCTAGTGAAGCTCCGCTCATTTTCTTCCATTTTATAACATTCTCCTTAATCTCGATCGTACCGATTAATCTCCTACGTGTCCTCTCCATTCATATATATTCAACAAAGCGCAATACACTGAAATAGACTAATGGAGTGGAGTGAAGTAAATCGAAACGAATTGAAGACTACGTACGGCGCAGTCTCGTCTTTAGTTCCACACTCTAAAACAAATGACGTGAACAGAACGCTCATCTATAAAATCATTCTAATGTTCTATTCAATTGTCGAATTCCTTGACTCAAAAAACTATTGAGTAAAAAATTTAGGTTAGGTATAGCTGGCTATAGGCTAGCTTATTTTTATTATTGTTATTATTTTTTTTATGGAATAGGAAGGCAAACAAGCAGGCGTGTAACCTGATGGAAAGCAATCAACGCCGCCCATAGACTTCCGCAGCGCTATAAGCAGTGCAGAAGCGTTGCCGGCCTTTAAGGAAAGTATCATTATGGGAGGGGTAGAGGGAGTGGGGAAGGTGTTGGGCCTCCGGAATTCGGCCGCTCACCGTACGAAGAGCGGTAGCTAAGCTACCACGTAGACGCCAGTTTTCTGCGGGAGTGTGGTACTTCCCCGGGCGAGCCGGCTCATCAAATCATGCTACAGACAAATATTATGCCATTCTTGACAAAGTATTCATCTGCAGCGTGGCTCTACCACTACAAATTTTAAATATTATTTTCAAAAACAAAATAATCCCATCAAAGACTGTAGTTTTGTTCCACGCACTAACACTCTGTGGACCAGTTTACTAGATTAGCTAAGATCTACCTTCATTGGTATTCCGACCAAAGCCGACATTGGAACGGCAATAAAGTCAACACGTTTCTCAAAGACCAGCACCACTTTTGCAGTACCTTTGGTCTTACGGATGTTTGTGGACGCTGCTGATTTGTTTTCCATCAGGTGACACGCTTGCTTGTTTGCCTTCCAGTCTCATAAAAAAAAAGAGAAAGAAATATATGATAACCACGATGGAACTATCGTAGGTTTGATAAGTTCCAAAAAATTTACCATCGTCAATGTGCGGAAGTCTGTCGCCTCTTCCGCGCCATATCACTTAGCCCGACCTTTGGCTTTATTCAACCATACTTTGCAAACCACTTTAATAGAATAGTTGCCATCTAACCGGATACGACCCACGCGATGATATTTTATATACAGTTCCCATTATAACACACATTTTTTAAAATACTCTGGTTTTATATCTGCAAATGAAGTACGTCACATTTTATTTAAATTTGAATTTTTATGTTCGAACACCGGTGTGATTGTCACTGAAGACATTTTAATTTTACTTTGTTTTCGTGTCAGATATATGTTATATATTTCTATTAGATGTATGTTTAAATATGTTTAATAGTGTAGAGCCACGCTGCAGACGAATACTTTGTCAAGAGTGGCATAATATTTGTCTTAAGCATGAATGAACCAGCTAGCCCAGGGAAGTACCACACTGCCGCAGAAAATCGATGTTTGAGTGGTAGCTTACCTATCGCGCTTCATACGGTGAGCAGCTGAGTACCGGAGGCCCAACACCCACCGTCTCCCTCTACCCCTCCCCCTCCCATTCCAACTCCCATTATGACACTTTAAAGGTCAGCAACGCTTCCACACTGCCTATGGTGCTATGGAAGTCTACGGATAGCGTTGAATGCTTTCCATCAGGCGACACACTTGCTCGTTTGCCCTCCTATCCCATAAAAAAAATAGTAGAAACACATTCCACAGGACGCCATCAAAAGCCTGGTGAAAAGCATGCCAAGACGATTACATGCCGTAATTGCTGCAAAAGAAGATTAGATATTTAATTTCTAGAGGAACTGACATTCACCACCACGCTTTTCCGAGTCAATCGGTATATATATATATATATATATACCGGTATATATATATATATATATATATATAATATATATTTCCCCCGATGTCGGTATCGAATCCGCGACCATTAATTAACTCCATAAGTGATGGACCAATGAGCCAATTAGTCTTCCTATTCAACATCGTTTGTTAAATGTTTGATTCTAATTGTCTTTTGTATGGTCCACAATGGCCTTACTACTCGTTAAAAATGTTTCACATAAGATACCAACAAAGAGGTGCATTATGTAAGAAAATACTCAACATTTTAGACGTTGGAAATATATTAAATATAAGATAATAAATATTTCATCATTCTGTTTTCCTTTAGGGAAAGGTTTTTTACATGGCTGATTCCATCTGCGAAAATGTCATAAAACTGAAATTCCATAATCTCGTTGCGATATAGTCATGAGGATTGAAGAGTATGGAATTACTATCATACATCTAATATGATATATAAAAATTTCGTGCCAGTGTATCAAACTCCTCCGAAATGGCTTGACCAATGTTTATATTTTTTTTTGTATATTTTTATACCTATATCCATAAATAATTTATATGACAAAACAACATTTACCGAGTCAGCTAATATTCTAATAAGTTTAGTTAGGTGAATGTGATTAATGTATAACTCATATTACATATAATTTATATAACATACGTATTACAACTTAGGCTTCAGAATTACAATATTTAGGTTTTTCGCCCTTTTCAGTTACTATTCACCTAAATAACTGGAAAGGAAATCACACACAGCGAAACCGGAAAGGAAATCACACAAAAAATAATGAATGGCTTGTGGCTCGGTTTTTACTGTTGAAAAATCCGAAGTTGAAATGAAAAACTGCGATTATCTTTTCATGAATATCTATGGTGTGCATATTCAAAGAAGTTCTTTGACTTTATTGAATCTAAGCATACGAAAAAACAGATACACACACAAAAGGAGACAGAACATAGCGTATTATAATTTTGCTAAAATGCTATATATCCTTACCAAATCAATACAGCTCAGTTTTCACGGGGAGAGCACATACGATCTATATATCTTTTTTCCTAGCACAAACACTATCAGCTTATTTCAAATAGTTAAGAAAAACTAGAATACTGGAGTAATATCAATAATTTTGCTAGTGTTTTTATTGTATTCTAAAAAACAACAATTGTATATAGTAAAATACCACAACATTTTTTTAAGTTTTATCATTTTATTTGATCAAATATCACAAATTGCAGTTTTTATGTTTATTTAAATGAATTTTAATAGGATTTTCACTATTTTAAAGCCCACAGTTTTACATTGATACTTTTTTCCCGAACCTTTATAAAATGAAGGAAAGTTCAAAGGGTTTTTAGGATTACAAAGTCTATATGTGTCCGTATGTGAAACTACTGAGCTTGTAGTACCTATCATAATTTTTAATTTTTTTTATATACCTATCGTTTTATATACCTATCATTTTTTTTAAGTAAAACTTTCTATTTTTTTTAAATTTTATTTTTAATTCCAAATTAAGAAATAATAAGTAATATTAGTAAATATATGTAAATGCAGTAAGTCACACACAGTCAGTTTGAATTTTGACCTTCGAAGGTCGGCGTGAGTGTCACTGAAGAAATTTTAATTTTTCTTTCATTTTCATTACTATAACATACATTTGGTATGTTATATTATAGTATATTAGTGAAATAACACTGTAAATTCGATTTCTCTTTTAAGGTAAACTTATAGTTTTAAGGTATATAAAATAATCTATACGTAGAAAAGATATATTAAAAACGTCCTTTTAGACTAGAAAGACTAGAGCAACGCAATTCTGCCTTTATTTCAAAATATCAAACTCTAAGAGTGATTTCAATAAACACGTAAAACAACATTTCTAGTTCTAGAACTATTATTTCACTAGTAGTATAAATATTTTTATACTGTTTCACAAATACGAGAAACTAACTCAACAGTATGAGAACGTATTATATGTATTTGGATAATTATGTTATGCCCACTGTTGCTGATTGGGGCGAAGATATAGTTCAATAACACCGCAATATCTTGTTTATCGGATTAGCCGTCCATTTTTCTTCGTAAGCAATATTCGCAGGATTAGTTTTCACATAAACAATACCTCCTTGTTACATAAAAAATACGATATGTTTTAATAATTTTAAGCCTTAAAGCAACAATAATTGAATGTGGGTATTACAAAAATAAAAATAAGTACATTAAAAACGATAGCCAAGTTTCGGGAACGTTTGAGTTCTTTTTATAAAAAGATTACTAAATTTTGAGAATGTTAAAGTTCTTTTTATATAAAGATAGCCAAGTTTTGGGAAGGCGGCTGGCAGAAACTGGATTCGTATAGCCGAAGATCGGACTAGGCGCAAATTGTGAGAGACCTACATAAATACATATGACCTATGTCCAACTGTGGACAACCGTAAGCTAATAATCATAAATATCTTATGAGATCTTTATATATTGATAAATTTAATAGGATTATGCGATAACGGTCAAATTGGTTACGGTTTGTACTCTTGACGTCAACTGTGTTTAAAACACGCTTCGTGGAGAAAATAAAGAGTTGTAATAATATTAAGACATTTTTCTTGCATACTGAAATGTTTACAGAAAAGATATTTAAGGCAAGGCTCAATAGAAAAGATATCCGAATAAAACTTTTAATTCTTATACCTACTCTAGACTGAACTAATAATGAATTAATGTGATATTCCGAGAAAGTGCAAAGGAAGAATTTTAAATAGTTTAGTTAAATTATCCCTAGAGCACCAATCGTTCCGATACAAAAATGTCTATTGTTCTGTTTAATTGCGAATTCATTACAGCCAGACATCAAAAAACGTGGAATCAAATGCACGTCGAATATTCAACAGATCACTATTGTCTTGAGATGAAACACAAATTTATTTGTAATAAGTGCATGTATGAAATCTATCTGATTAAAGGCTATTATTATTATTAATACAGTTGATGCCTACTTCTTACACACTACAGCAGCGGTTCTCAAAGTTTTTTACTCAGTGACGCACTGAAATACTCTTTACATTTTCACATGTGTCACACACAATACAGTGGTTGATAATCGCTGCATTACAGTATAAATCGGTTAAGAATTGTCATAAATCTCAAACGCACTCCTTGAGAGTACTTTGAAAAGGACATCGCAATGAAAATAGTAAATACGTATGTAAGTCTGTATGTTAGCACGCCATTTTCAGTTTCTCTCTGTCAGTCTCATTTAAATTCACTGTTATAAAAACAGATAAAAAAATTTGAATATTAAAGAATATTTAATGGAGGGCATAAAAGCTTTACAATGTCCAATGTTAATGGATGTTTGCTTTCGTGTGATTTTGGCTTACGCTTCAATATAATATATAATATCATATAATATGTATTTATTGTTCATTGATAAGTTTACAATTTTTGTTTCCCCGTCTGCCGAACTAGGGCGAACCCTGTACTACGGCAAACGGTTCCCTTCTGTGACATATTTATGAGTTACATATATTATTTTCTTGCTATACTTAATATAACTATGCAAATTTAAAATTTCAATAAATCACTTTATTTGATATTGATATTATAAATAATAAATTTTATATGACACCACACTGAATGGGCATCAAGATTTCGAAATGCGAATTATAAATTAATGTGAAATTTCGAGCAAGTGAAAATGAAGATTTTAAACTGTTTATTTAAATAAATTACTTATCAGTATGTAATAAAATCATTTGACTTATAAAATGAAGAAAATTTTCAAACTCCACAGATGCGAGCGTATAAAATTAATATAAAAGAACAAAAGTCGATCAACTGATGCCTTCCACCATTATTATAGATCTCTGAAGGAGTGCTACGAAGATTTGCAGATGCAGCGTCGCAGATGAAGCTGGGTGAAGTATATTTTGCGTAAGTATTTGGATGACATTCCAAGGCACGTTTTTGACGCTGGATACTTTAAGAGTGCCTCTCCGACTTCCGAAGGTTGGCAGCCAATTCAGCACAACTCTCCTCCTCCTTCGCGAGTTGCAGCAGTTCTGGAGCACTCGCTATCCCGTTCCACTCCCTGATATTGCGTAGCCAAGACTTTCGTTTTCGACCAGCTTGTCCTTTTTGGATACTAAGGCAGCTAAAGTTAGACAAAAGGCTCAAGACAGGGAAGAACAGCGCAACTTTTTTATCTGGCTTATGGGAACTTGGGATGAGAAAAAAAATGTCCAGTTTTCGTTACATTTCAGTCATTTTTGTGTATTATCAGTATTAAATTTATTTGCAAATCCAATGAAAAAGTTGTGTATTATAGAAAAATAAAATATTAGAAAAATGAAGGCATGTGACTCGAGCATCCGTCATATGATTCTTACTTATTCTAAGTGGATAATATTTTACATCGCCAGGCCCTTCTGTGCAAGCATCATAAAATACACGATGGTGGATTCTACAATATATGGGAATAATTTATTTTAAGATAACATGTTAAAATAAATTATTTTACGAAATGGCTGTTTTAGTAAAATATTTTGGCAATAATTGCTACTCCCAATATATTTTACAAAAGTTTATGACCTGAATGACTCCGTGGGAAAGTTAGCCAATGGTCGCAAGCTCGATTGCTGAATGAGAGTAAATATGTGTGTGTGTGTGTGTGTGTGTGGAATTTAAAAAATAGTTTAAAATTATCTATAGAAAAACTGCGTCTGATACAAATATATAACCAGAATATACCCAATACGCCTACCAAGCGTGGAGATTACGGCACCACCCCTCAATTTTGAGGTCCAGTGGTATAGCTTATATCTGTACTTTTAAAACCACTATTTGATTAGACCGTTGAGCTGTTTCAGCAACATAAAATTATTGTTTCCTTATAAACTTTAAAAAGGCGGAGATGGTTTGTAAAGTAATATAACTTATGCTTAAATTTTAACATAGTTAAGAACGCTCTGTTTCAATAATGTGAATCTTTTATAAATAAAGTTGTGCTGAATTGGCTGCCAACCTTCGCTAGTGGGAGAGGTACTCTTAAAAGAAGGATTATAAATAAAGTATTCTTAAAGATCAAAAAATCAATATCCAGTAGTGACTGTTACAACTGTATTGATAATTTTATAATAAAGAATGTGAACATTTATAACTTTATTTTGAAAATTTTATAATTAAGAATGTGAACACTTATATGAACACTTATATGTTTATGAATAGAGTTTTTTTACAGCAGAATAAGCAAATGAACATGCGGGTCACCTGGGGTTACCTCTGGGTTACTTTATCTATTTTTGGTGCGTAATCAAAACCACTGAATTTACTCCAAATAAAGAAATAGATGTATTAAATTTATCGAAACACTTTTTTTATTTGAGCTTTCTTTATTCTTAGTTGAAGCTGAATTCCACATTGTTTAATCCAGCTTGCTTAACTGAATACTGCCAGCAGGAGTGTGCCAACGAGATAGTGCCTACGTCTACAAGCGCTAGATTTTCGAGGCAATTCTAACAAAGATCCACCTAAATTACTAAGCCCTCCGCTACGACCAATATGTGGAAATGGTAACTGTGAATACAAACGAGAATTATTTTTATTGACAGTATTCCTGTTTCCTCATTTCATTATGGTTTGTTAGTTATATTTTTATAGAAGAGGTAAGTAGGAAAGTCATACTGGTAACGAAGTAATGATAGGGGAAAAATAAAGCAAAGAATGGGTAAAGGAGTTGGACCTCTGGGTCCCTACAATGATAGTACGCTAATATTCTAAGAACCACAATTTCCTCGATCGAGGCTGTACATTTGTGCATATTTCTACCAATATTTATGTATATACACAATACTGGAGACTGGAGCAGACGGGTGCTGGAGTGGAGACCGACTAGATAGACCGATAGAAACTGGATGCATGAAGCCAAAGATCTAGTTAGGTGGCGCTTCTTGGGAGAGGTCTATGTCCAGCAATGGACTGCCGTACGCTGTTGATAATGATGATGATGATGACGATATACACAATAGTTCACACTACTGGGCACGAGACCATTCCATTTCTATAGAACGGACATAAACCCATTGCTTGTCCAAGGCCGATTCGCTACCAAAATTATTTATAAGTCACATTTATATTTATCCTAATGTGGGCTTCGAACCAGTGACCATGAACTCAAAAAGCTTCACCTCTCAGGCAGTTAGTTAATCGTCCTTAATTTATTTGTTACTATTTCATCAATATATAAACATTTCACAAATAAAAATATATTGAACTATGTAGCAAAAATATATTTATTATTATTAAATTTCTAAAAATAAATCGCGTTAATTCAACAAGTTCAGTGAAACGTATATTTTATAATTTGATATAAACATACACCTTTTAAAATCCTATTTCAGCATTTGCTCTACCAATTTAATATTTAGATTGGAAATATTTAATTTAGAACGCTTAATTTCATTTATTTTGTAGAAATAACCGTGTGAAAAATGCGATGTATTTAATTGGCCTTTATAATTAAAAACATCTCATAAAAAGCAGGATTCTCATATGTGTATACAAAAATATGACAACCGCACAAAGAATGATGGAATAACAATGAGTAATTCGTCTTCTATTGTAAAGTCAAAAGTCGCAGAAATGTTAGAAATTAATCAAATAACGATGACCGAATTAAAATAGTGGAGAAGTTACCACTTCGAGTTAATTAATGATCGCGAATGCGATTCAATAAATATTTGGCCTACAAATATGTGACTCGTCTACTTGCCTTGGACCAGAGCGGTTGTTTCATTTTCAGACCTCCAGACATGAAAAGGTCTTTTTATCAGAGGGACATATCCAGATTCAACAAATTCTCAAAAATTCTTTTTTGTAAAATAAATTTATAAAACTGAAAAAATACTTTTGAAAAAGTCCAAAACTATAAAAGAAACGTGTGTAAAAGACAAGTCCAATAGACTACTGTGTTCTATGCATAATAATCAGCCTAGAACGATCCATCGCTTCTCAAAGGCGTCTCCCTATAGACATGCTTATATTTTAAAATTGAAACATCTGCGGCACAATTTCTTGAGCCGAGCACTAGTTTTTAAATACATTAAATACAGTTTCTCTTTGATTTACGAAGTTTAAATAGTTTAGTTAGAGTTTCTGCTTCTCGTTAGACCTACTTATGATTTCTTGTTATATAACGGACCGCTTGCCTGACAGTGGTTAAAGTACCTGATTGAAGTGAAATACAAAAACTGACTGAAAAAAGTAACACAAATAGTTTTTTTGAATTAAGACACTTTTCAATCAAGGTAAATAGTTTCTTTGAATTAAGACAGATTTCGATCGAGGTAAATAGTTTCTTTGAATTAAGACAGTTTTCGATCGAGGTAAATGGTTTTTAGCTATATACTCAGGATATTTAATTATGATTATATCATAGACGGTGGGATCAATCTAGCGAAGATTGGCTGGCAACAGAGTGGAGTGGAAAAGACTGGAGCTATTCTTTCTTAAACGATATTTGAACAATAAAAGAAGAACTGAAAACTTAGTGTCATTTATGACATGGGCAATTTCTATAATATATTTTTATTATGGAATAGGAAGGCAAACGAGCACGCGTATCACCTAATGGAAAGCAATGAACGCCGCCCATAGACATTCACAGCGCCATAGGCAAAGTGGAAGCGTTGGGTAATGGGAGGGGAAGGGAGGGCGGAAAGGGAGGGGAAGGAGGGGAAGGGAGGGGAAGGGAGGGTGGAAATTAAGGGGGAGTGAAGGTGAAAGGGGTGGGGGAGGGGGCGGAAAGGGAGGGGATGGGGAGGGTGTTGGGCCCACCACCACACACCGTACGAAGCACGATAGCTAAGTTTTCTGCGGGACGCCGGTTTTCTGCGGGAGCGAGGTACTTCCTCGGGCGAGCCTGCCCATTCATGACATAGATTTATTATGCCATTCTTGACAAAGTATTCGTCTGCAGCGTGGCTCTACCACCATTAAATAGGCTATTCTATTTTATATCTTGGGCATCGGGGACTTCGTAAGCCTCTCCATAAACAATTAAGGTAGTCAAATCGGCTACAACATAATATTATTGGTATATAATAATATGAAGAGTAAAATTAAACAAGGATAACATTTTTATTTATTTGTAAATGATAATAGATGTTTAGTAAATATTAAGATTTATGAATAACAAATATTTTATCTTCTCTTATTTAAATGCTCGAGTTTTTCGTTCACTTTTTATAATATTGTAGATAAAGGTCACCTGATAGGCTGCTAGGTTATCATCCGCAATCACTAGTTAAAATTATAAACTATATTTTTTTTTAAAGTTACGATGTTACTTGTTTATTTTTAATATGCTAAAACATTTACCCAGATTTAAACACATGCTGTTGTGATTGATGAACATGAAGTTATATCTATGATAATTATGATTTTATCCTAGCGACCTCAGTACATATATTTTTAAGCGACTTATTTATTTGCGCAGAAACAGACAGCACGATCTCTAATTCATAAAATTACTAAACAATAATATTTCTATAGTCAAAAACTTGGACTTTATGCTAGTGTGATTGTGCGTGGGTGTATATGTTTGTGCATGTGTATATGGGTGCGTGTGTATAAGTGATCGTGTGTTTGTCTTATGATGTAAAATATAAATATTATTTTGGAACCCGTAAAAGTTCTTTGATTTAACATTATGCTAGTTTTTAAATATATATGTAAATTTTTCTTCTTTTATATGTAAATTTCTTCTTTCTTTTATATGTAAATTTATTGTATAAATATAGGTTTTTTTATGGGATAGGAAGGCAAACGAGCAGGCGTGTAACTTGATGGAAAGCAATCAACGCTGCACATAGACATCCGCAGCGCCATAGGCATTGCGGAAGCGCTGCCGGCCTTTAAGGAAAGTGTCAGTATGGGAGTGGGAGTAGGAGGGGTGGGGGGAGAGATTTAGGCCTCCGGACCTCAGCCGCTCACCGTAAGAAGCAAGGTAGCTACCACTCAGACGCCAGTTTTCTGCGGGATGGTGGTACTTTCCCGGGCAAGCCGGCCCATTCATGGTACATGGTATTGTGAACAAATATGCCTTTCTTGAATATTCGTCTGCAGCGTGGCTCTACCACTAGCAAAAAATCCACTAGCACTAGCAATAAGTACCACTAGCAAATACGTAAAAATGGCAAACATTTTATAGAAAAAGCGGTTCGGAAATGACGATTAAAAGCTATACCTCTTTTTCGTTTATTAACCATAATATTATGGAGTCAGAAATACCATGGAAACTTATTTTAAAATTTTTACGATACAATTGACGAATTTGGATGAAGTTTCTCAAGATACTTTACATAAACACATTAACATCTGAGGACCTGAAATAAATTTCGGTTTTGATTATGATTTGAGCCCAGAACTGTTGGAACAAAGTTAGGACTCTAACCACTTAACCGCGTAGTTGTATTAACATTGAGCTTAATATCGAATAGCGTAAATATCTTTTCCGAATCCTTTTCTGAAAGAGAAGCAAATAAAAATTTCTTGCTTTTAGAATGAAATACGAATGATACGCACAATAAAAATTTCATAAAAAGGGTTGGCAAAAAATATTTCAGCCATATAAGTTTTTTAAATAATTTCTTTACCTCAATTGAAAAGAAATTAAAAATAAAACTCATTTCTTAATTGTGACAACTATTGTCTTATTTATGTATATCGATTTATGTTATATAATTAAAAAAAATATTACAAAAAACTTTTTTACACATTTAAAAAAATAACAAACTCACAAAATGTTATTCAGAAATATATATATATATATATATATATATATATATATATATATATATATATATATATATATATATATGTATATAAGGAATTTTAATAAAATTGATTAATTTGTCTTATAAATATCCTAGATGTATAAAGAATCTTAGTAGGTTATTAATAGTGGCAATTTTTAGGCTGTACTTCTTTGTAGAGTGAACTGTAGAGTTCCGCTAGACGAATTAAGTCATCGCAAACAACTATGAAAGTTGTTCAAGATTTTCTCTTTGTAGGTTTTCGCTGCCGTGAAGTGTAGATGTTACAATACTTGGAGCGGTGTTTCTTATTATCTTATGCAAGTTTTGCAGAGACTCTTTTTATCATATCTAAACGAAAAGGATGTTTAATTTTATTTCTTCATACCCTTTTCTGATGGACAAATAATAAATTAAATGTAAATTTAAATTAATTTGTCTATAGATGGCGCTGTAATATGTTGGTATAAGCTTAAATGCAATATGGTTAGTTGATTTGTAAAGTAGTATATGTAACTTGAAAATAAATAAACTATGCGTTCTGGGAATTTGAAGAATCATTTTCCCTAAAAGAGTCTTTTGGAGGTTACGTGCCAATCCTGTACAAAATCTGTTAAAGGATCGTAATATTAGTAATCGGTAGGTACTGAAAATATTTATTTACACTATATGTATAATATATTATCTCGTTTTTGAGTTTAATGATTCTTAACATTTAAATATAAAATAGTAATAGTTGACGAAATAATAAAAATTAATGTGTTCATCCACCCCTGACACGTAATGATTGTTTAGGGGAACTATGTACATACATATATTGTGAAAAGGAATAAAAATCATAAGTTCGATACAACTTCCAATTAAGAAACCCCTGAAGATCCTGATTGAAAGACGCCATAGTACATAGGATCGGAGAATAACAAAGAAAGCTACGTTGAAATTGATAAATAAAGCAACAATACGTTATGAAACGCTGTAAAGATTTATTAAAAATATACTATTATAATCTGCACCATAAACGTATTCTGTCAATATTTATAAATATATTATGTATCCTAATATATAATACTATAATTAAAAAAAAATGGCCATTGTAATACTATTGTTGAAGCATCTTCTGAAACAATGAGTTCTGGGATCATAGACCAAGAAATGGTAAATTAGTTTTTTTTTTTATGGGATAGAAGAGCGTGTGGCCTGATGAAAAGTAATCAAAGCCGCCCATAGACATTCACAATGCCATAAGCATTGAAGGAGTGTTGCCAGCCTTTAAGTAATATCTAGGCTTATTTTTTGATTGTTCCAATGTCGTATCTGTATGAAAACACGCTGCTGGTAACTTGTTCCACAGAGTTGTGGTACGTGGAAAGAAGTTAATTTTTTGCTGTGTAACACATGGTTGGTGTATTATTACTTGAAAATAGGTATTGCATAAGCGTAGCCGGCATTTGAGTTATGTGTATTTAAACAAATTTTTCATTTGCTTATTTATATTATAATTTATAACATTCCGTAGTTTTTAATAAAGTTTTTGTACTTGTTAAGAGAATATTTTATCAAGAAATGTTTATACTTGCATGAGCCACACACAATATTATAATAATACTTGTATATATAAATAGTATATGTATATGTATATATATATATATATATATATATATATATATATATATATATATATATATATATATATATATACATATATATATATATATATATATATATGTATATATGTATATATATATATATATATATATAGTTTTTAATTTTAGCTTCTACAGTTTTCTAGAAGAAATAGTCGTAGCGGAATCTTCTGCGAGTAACATCAAAATAGATATTTTACTGCACTTTTTATTTTTATTTTTAAAGGCTATTTCAATTAAAAATAAATGTTTTGATGCAATTAACCCTGCATGAAATGCAATTACATGAATTTTGATATTGATTTAAAATATATATATTTTTAATAGTATTAGGGTCTATAACGCACAGGAAAAATATAGTATTGACTTACAATATCTGAATAATGAAAAAAAACTATTTAATTAATAATAAAGTATAATTTGTAATAAAGTATATATTAAAGTATTAGTTTAACTATAAAATAAAGAATATATTAAAATTTCAGAGTGAATAGTAGTTTAATTGTTCTAAACTCTCTTATTTTTTATATGACGTATAAAGTTCTCGTCCAGCTAATCTTAAATTCTTAATGGGTTTTGTTTTTACCCCTTTTGTTAAGTTGTAGTCTAATTGTTGTTATATATGTTATATCATATGTTTTGCTTATTCATACGCATTAAGTAATTATTATTATTGTTCATGTCATTTTGCTCTTTTAATTTTAATGGCATTAAGATCATTTTCTTCTTGTCATTTTTGTGTAGTTTAACTTTTTGTTGTTTCCTTTTTTATCTCTCTAATACTCTCGTGAAAGTTACCACGGTGCGAGTTTTTTTCTTTTTATATATATCTTGATTTTTTAAGCTTTTATTTGATTGTGTGACTTCCATGATTGACTTGATTGGCTACTGGCAGAATTCACTGATAGTTGCCATAAACAAATATTTGAATTGAATTGACTATACCTGTCAAATCACTTGAATTTTCAGTATGTTGCAGAAATGTAACAGCACGAATTGGTTAAATTAAATAAAAAAAATACTTTATTTCCTAAGAGGGTGCAGAATAAACCGGTAACTGATCAAGAATCTGCTATTGTTACGAAAATAACATAAAAACGTATTAGTTTTTATGAGACGGAACGAAAATAAGCAATTCATCATACACGATTTACTTATTCTAAGAGGACCATATTTCACATCGCTGAGCCGTTCCATGGATGTGCCATAAAATAGCCTCGGTAATCTTATTTATCTGTGATTTACTGTCCCGCAATAATATTCAGGATAAATTTCAGAATATATTATAATTTGGGTTCGAACGGTAATATTAATTTTATGAAATAAAAAAAAGTAAATGCTGTTCGTAATTAATTTTATTTATAGTCATGGTCATTCTTATATCGAATAAGCATTTTTACGGCATAATTTAATAATGGGCTGGTCACGTTTGTCGGAGATCCGACAATCGTTGAAGCA
>JASFAT010002212.1:62500-83504 GCA_031353405.1 Baronia brevicornis
TGTCTTAAATAATTGACTCTATGTATGCCTTTGAAGATGAGTTTCTTTTGTTTCGCACCAACTCTTATCTTATGGATCTAATTATCAGAATTAATTAGATCGTATTTCGCCGTAGTTCCGAAATTGGCCGAAGAACCAGAGTCACCGACATAGCTCTTCAAGTTAGCAGACTTAAGTGGCAATGGGCTGGACACGTTTCTCGGAGAACCGACAATCGTTGGAGTAGACGAGTGCTGGAGTGGAGACCGCGACTCGGCAAACGTAGTGTGGGACGCCCTCCTGCTAGATGGAGCGACGATCTGCGTAAGGTGGCTGGCAGAGACTGGATGCGTGTAGCCGAAGATCGGGCTAGGTGGCGCGCCTTGAGTGAGGCGTATGTCCAGCAGTGGACTGCCGCGGGCTGATATTGATATTGATTAGTCCGTATTTAGTTTCTTAGTTGCAGAAATTTTTATAAAACCATTCTCACTTTGGATTTATAATGACGTCTTTTTGAGGTAATTAAAAGTAAAGTATTTAATGGAATACGGTTTAAAATACTTTAAACCGGTTACTGCGGAAATAACCACCACTTTAGGATGACTCGTGTTCAGGCGAAAAGCACAACGTTTGTGGTGAAAAGTAATATTGTGTGTTTGACGTTAGTGACTATGTCGGAGGATTTGCTGACGGCCATTTCTTGGTAAGTAGTTTTCTGTACACTTCTTAAACGCACAATATTATTTTTTGATTTATGTTCGCAAAGTAAGTTTGACTGTCCATCTTTAAATATATTGTTTTTTGATGTTAATAATTCTGTTAATAGGCAGACATTATAAAGTCTGTAATAATATAAATTAATGACGCTTACTTATAAACAAAACTGAGCTGCCTTACTAGTTGATTGTAATAGAGCACTTTTCAAAATGAAGCATTACACTTACAGGTGTCCCAGAACTCAACGTCAAGCCGAAACGAGGTGACAGGATTGATTGTAACCATCATGAGAAAAATTAGAAAAAAATCTATCCCATGCACTTTGAAAATTATGGGCATTTAAGAAAAACCTAAAAATTTGGTCAAACTGTAACCATTTTTCGGTTATTGTAGTAGTTTTTATTATTTTTGTTCATTTAAACTTTGGAACCGTAACCCTAAATAACATTTCTACAATAACAGTAAAAAATAATGACACAATTGCCCCAAGTTTCCTAGAATTAAGACTATTTGTTAAACTATGAATTTAAAACTTTCAAAATTTGCAAACTTTGAAAGGCCCTTATTTAAAAAAAAAGTACTAGAGTGCCTTGGCAAGTGCCATTGAAAGTTAGCGCATTTAATCAGGATTGTAAAATGGTATAATACTTGTTAGTTTTATACTAAAAAAAAACGAGTAAAAAAATAAAAACCTCAAGTAACCCGATTTTTGCTAACCCATTTTACTCAGTTCAAATGTTTTTTATTCGCACAAGCTCTTGGTTAGGTTCTTAATTTTAAGATCTTCAGATAGATTTTTTTTCTAATTTTTCTCATGATGGTTACAATCAATCCTGTCACCCCGTTTTGGCTTGACGTTGAGTTCTGGGACAGCCTATATACAGCTGTATTGAATAGTTTAGTTGCCCCATGGCATAGTTACCACGCTACTCCTATGAGAGTTCAAGAATAAACATACGTGTACATAAACAAACTCTTTACGAAAATACTTTTTCATTTATATTTATATCCCACGGGTATTTTATCCGAAGGACTTCATTATGTATTCTAATGTAAATCCAGAAATATTATATATTATCGAAAAAAGTGTTTCATTCGATGTCTTTGATATTACATTCTTTTATATAATAAAACTGTAACCGTGCCATTTTTTACAACCATATATGTCCCACTGCTGGACACAACCCTCTCCATTTTTGGAGGAATGGACATATAAAGCCATCACGCTTGTCCAAAGCGGATTGATGAAGGAGTCAGAAATTCACAACTACTTTAATTTATGTATTAAATGTGTAATTAAAGAATGTGGTATAGTATACAGAATTATAATATTTTACTCGAAAATATACGGCCACTAGATTTGCTTACAATATCTCGTCGGCACACTCCTGCAGCTCGCTCTCCATAAGCCAAGCTGGATTAACTGATATTGAAGTGTTTAAATTGAAAATGAAGGTGGCTTAAGCTTAAGAGAAGCAGAGTTGTAAAGTAATTATTGTAAAATTACTATTTATAGCACGCAAGCACATTTTAATATTTTTGTTTGCCTATTTCATATATTGAATATAACAGTACACTATAAATTTCACCAAGAATCAAGATAAATCTAAAGAAAGGAGTTGGAAATTTGCAGCCCATATTTTTTACAGACTACTACATCTACATATACATGACTACACACACTATATATACAGACACAGACTACATACATTATTATACTTCTACATTTATATGTGTGCTTACTTATTCCGAAGCATAGACTGAAGATAATGACTTGGCCACTGTGCCATTTATATACCTATAATCAGAAAACAATAATATTTTTTTTATGGGATAGGAGCGTAAAAGAGCAAGCGTGTCGCCTGATGGAAAGCAATGAACGCCGCCCATAGACAACCGCGACACCGCAGGAGTCGCGGAAGCGTTGCCGGCCTTTTAGGTATGTGTAGGCTTGTTTTTTGAAGGTTCCAATGTCGTATCGGTTCGGAAAGACCGCCGAGGGTAGCTGGTTCCACAAACGGATAGTGCGTGGAAAGAAGTTACGAGAAAAACGCACCGTAGTAGATCGCCGCTCATCCAGATGATGGGGATGGAATTTTCCTTTACGGCGAGTTGTGCGTTTGTGGAATTCGGCAGCGGGAATTATTCCAAACAATTTCTCGGATCACTCCCCATGATAGAAGCGATAAAAAATGCTGAGAGATGAGACATCTCTCCGTAGCGTTAGACATCTCTCTTATTTATCTATTTATCCGGTTTAATGTATTTGAGCAAAACGTATATAAGGAGAACTTATTGCTGTAGTAAGTATTCTATCCAGTTAACCTTCTGTTGCAACAAAGAAAAGTGTTAGGGGGACGGTGTAGCTAATTAAACCTGAAAAATAAATAACTATTACGAAGTAACTATTTCTCATTCATAAGTATATCTTAACTTCAGTAAATTTTCAGCCTTAAGCAGGTAGTCCCACAATTTTCGTAAAACAAGAATTTACTTAAGTACGCCGACGGCTTGGTGTAACTAAAGATAAAATTTATGAGCTACTTACCTCGCACTAATATAAGATATATTGTTACCTCTAAAGCTTACGGAACGTGACACTTTATAATGTACTTTCAGTATAATACATTGCTGGTGTTCCCCTTTACATGATAATGTAATTTATTCCAATCAAAAGTCAGAAGTATCATAAATAGAAATAAGGTATGGGAGCCTTGTGATCTGATCAGACATTAGCCATTTATCCACAAAAAAAATACTTTTTCTTCCTCTCTACTTTTTTGCTGGCGGTTACGGACAAAGTTATAGCGGGTAAAGTTTTTAAACTTAGCCTTAGAATTGGTATTTGAAATTTATCAATCACTTAGTACAAACTCTTTTTTTTCTGCAGCCCATATATGTCTCACTGCTGAGCACGGGCCTCACCATTTCTGGAGGAACGGACAATAACCCACCACGCTTGTTCATGTGGATCGGCGGTGTTACCAGACTCGAAATAAATATCTGTAGGCCGTACATATATTTATGCCGATGCGGGGATCGAACCCGGGACCATTGATTCCGTGGGCGGGCCCCGCCACTGAGTCAATTGGTTGTCTAGTACAAACTTATTTACATTTAATGTTAAAATAAATGTTACTCTTATATTCACGTTATAAAATTTACTGTAGTCAGAAACAATTTTATTATGCTGCAACAGATGAAATTTGAATTTATCCCTCTTCAATGTTTCGAATTCGCAATTTCATATCTGTCGTATTCAGATTGATATTTATGTTGACAAGTTCTATACAGACTTGTTTCTTCAACTCTGCGTTTCAATTCTTTAATTCTTTTTATAAATTTGTCATAACATGTGACGTAAAGTGAAGGGATCAATGATTTTTGAAGTGAAAACTTCTATAGTCGCATTAACGACTCTGGTTAGGAAAAAATGTATGGGTTTGCGTCAGCAACATGCTAATGCTTAAGGTATATATTATTAAAATATTAAAATTATTTGTATATTATTTTTAAAATAAATACAGGTTAATGAACTTCACAACGCTGGTGCAGTTCATTGAAACGTGTCTACGTAACAGATTATTCGCATATTTGTAATTGTATGTAACATACTTATAATTCTGTAGGAAAAAAAATATAACGATAAAGGTAAAATAAAAGATATTACTTTTGGGGTTAACTACAAATAGGTAATTTTTATTCCATTCCTACTATTAGTCCTTTGTTTAATTATTCAATTGTTGAAGTTCAAATACATTTTTTTAAAGTTGTAGTGAATGACACTTGATGGTAAAACAGTTTTTTCAAATATTAATTAATCAAATTTAATTCATAAAAACTCCACCAATCCGCAATGGACAAGCATGGTGGGTTACTGTCCGTTCATTCAGAAATGGAGTGGCCCGTGCTCAGCAGTGGGAAAACCTATATGGGCTGTTAAAAAACAAAATAAACACCAGTCAGTGGCGAAGCATGTAGAAAAGTAGGATTTGACTTATTTTTTATTTTATTTTATACTTTACTTGTTTTTTACGAGAATACTGTATATCACCGCCATTCAGCCATGTGGTTGGTTCTAAAGAAAAATGTATCAAACTTTACACATAGAAATATTTTATAAAACAATAGCTGACTTATATCTCCTGAGCCTTTGGTATTAAAACCATAAAGGGTAAGGAAGATTAACATTAAAGGTTTTATGCGAGCCTTAAACAAGGCCTTAATCAAGGAGGCACATTGTGCAATCTCGGCGCCTCTCGCCCGGAGCTAAGTTCATTACGTTGTTCACGTCGAATTGAGTTTCCGGCATTGCCAGCATTCCTTAATTCGTTTCAGTGCTATGTGTATACGCTCTAAACCTTGTGGGTGGTCGCTTAGCTCTCTGTGTGAATAACGTTTCTTGTTAAGGAAGTATAAGTTCCATACAGTCTTTTTTTTGGCGACCGATTGGCTCAGTGACGGGGCCCTCCGCCCGCGGAGCCAATGGTCAATATATGTACTTATAAATATTTATTCCGAGTCTGATAACCCCCCCCCCCCAATCCACATTTCCGTTCCTGCCCTTTCCTTTCTTCTCTATCCTTTCCCTTCTTCCGCCAATCCACGGTCTGCTGTGCTAACGGATGCGTGGCTGAGGGCGAGCTTAGTCGGAATGAAACTCTGTGGTTATATATAAAACAGTCTTTTTTGCAGTTTTGTTACAGCGCGTGTATATCCATCCTATTAACGGGTACAGGACCTTCACGTTTCCGAAAGGGGTAACTTCACCACTGACCTAAGACTGATAATTTAAACTAAGTTACTAAAATTCAATTTCAATTATAATTAAATTTATAATTACATTTATTTAAACCATACACATTATATATATATTGTAGTGGTAGAGCCACGCTGCCGATGAATACTTTCTCAAAAATGGCATATTATTTGTCTGTAGCACGAATGGGCCGGCTCGCCCGGGAAAGTTCCACACTCCCGCAGAAAAGCGGCGTCTGAGTGGTAGCTGAGATACAACGCTTCGTCCGGTGAGCGGTTGAGTTTCGGAGGCCCAAACCCCCTCCCCCCTCACATAATGACACTTTCCTTAAAGGCCAGCAATGCTTCTGCACTGCCTATAGCACTGCGGATATTTATGGGCGTCGTTGATTTATGGGCGTCGTCGTCTTTTCATCAGGTCACAAGCCTGCTCGTTTGCCTGCCTATCCTATAAAAAAAACAACGATTACACAAAAACACGTTGAAATTTCGATCAATCCTTTGACCAAACAAAACTGTCATAATCTCGTAAGCTCATCAAATAAGTAAGCTTAAAAGAGTGTAGGATATTTAAATACGATAGCGGGTCGATAATCTTCCAATATTTTTTATGGATAGAAACATTGTAGTAGGGCCATGCTGCAAAGCAATTTTTGTTATTTTTTAATGAAAATTGTTGACGACCAATTGACTCAGTGGCGCGGGTGACAATGGTCGGGGGTTCGATCCCACATCAGAATAAATATATTTATGGCCTACAAATATTTATTCTGAGTCTGGTAACCCCGCTAATCTGCATTGGACAAACATGACGTTCACTTCTGTTCCTTCAGAAATAAGGAGGCCTGTGCTCAGCAGTGGGATATATATAGGTTGTGAAAAAAAAAATTAAAATTTTTGTATATCTATTTGTCCGAGTTAATCTTGTTAATTGGATGAAAAATAGAAAGGCTTTGTAAAGAATTAATGAAATCGGCCACTAGTTTCACTTCTCTTCTACTATTTTCTTCCGATCTTATTCTGTATTAAACCTTTTGTGGCAGCGTCGCACCTTTATTTAGGTAAAACGATCGAAAGTTCTCGCATTCTCAAAATTCGAAAATGTTCCAGCAATGTGTTGTCTTTTCTAGATATCGTCCTGTTACTCTTCCGCGCGTAGCTATTTTCTATAAATGTTTTTGTCACGCATTGAAGGACAATGTCAATTTATTTTTAAAAAGTTGTAATGGCTTGCTTGACCAGGATTTTGAAATTTCAAAATGAGGTTTTAATCGTTTCATAAAAAAAAATCATATGTGTTACGCAGCAGTATATCATATATGTACACGTAAAAATGTAAATATATCACAGTAAATAAGCTTAAAATATATTTAAAAAGTGAGGGTAGACGAATGTGTGAACACACTTTTGTGTCTATGAACTCCATACCGAATTCGGAAATAGAAACCGCTTCAACTTTCTAATCGGTGTCTATACACTCTCATTTAGTTTATATACTTATGTAAGTTAAGCGTAAAGCAGCGGACGGTAGTAACAATACACTTATACTACCCACAACTCACAAGCAATTTGCGCATACGCACCCACTATGTATTATACATACCCACACCTCATCCCGACGGTATACAAAAACAGTGAGTTAGGAAAATTTTTATCAAGTTATTAAAATAAAGCAATTTAATCAAGATAATAGTAGGAATAGAATAAAAATTACCCATTTGTAGTTAACCCCAAAAGTAATATCTTTTATTTTACCTTTATCGTTATATTTTTTTCCTACAAAATTATAAGTATGTTACGTACAATTACAAATGTGCGAATACTCTGTTACGTGGACATGTTTCAATGAACTGCACCAGCGTTGTGAAGATCATTAACCTGTATTTATTTTTAAAAATTTTAAATAATTTTAATGTTTTAATAATATATACCTTAAGCATTAGCATATTGCTGACGCAAACCCATACATTTTTTTCCTACCCAGAGTCGTTAATGCGACTATAGAAGTTTTCACTTCAAAAATCATTGATCCCTTTATTTTACGTCACATGTTATGACAAATTTATAAAAAGAATTAAAGAATTGAAAGGCAGAGTTGAAGAAACAAGTCTGTATAAAACTTATCAACATAAATATCAATCTGAATACGACAGATATCAAATTGCGAATTCGAAACATTGAAGACGGAAAAATTCAAATTTCATCTGTTGCAGCATAATAAAAATGTTTCCCACTACAGCAAATTTTATAACGTGAATATAAGAGTAACATTTATTTTAACATTAAATGTAAATAAGTTTATACTAGACGACCAATTGCCTCAGTGGCGGGGCCCCCTGCCCACGGAGTCAATGGTCATGGGTTCGATCCCCGCATCGGAATAAATATATGTACGGCCTACAGATATTTATTTCGAGTTTGGTGACCCCGCCGATTAGGGAATCAAAAATGAAAGGGAACTGATTCTACTTTTATTAATAAGCATGAATTTAATAAAATAGAAAATAAATTATTTATTTAAAATTTTTAAGGAAATTTATATTAATAATCAAAAATAAATAATTAATTGAAGAAATTGATTGAGTAAGAAAATGATATAGCGTCCCAATTTTATCAAAGCCTTTGACATACTAGATACAGGCGGGGCTTAGTGAAACGTTAGTAATGATCTAACACGTGCTTCTTTCGATTCCGTATCGTCAAATTCCGATTGAATAAGAACTGTATGCTGAACGAATTAAGATTCTAATTAGACTCCAAAACGATCCCAAATAATTCCTCTGAAATTTCTTCGTTACTCGTGCGATTTCAATTATTAATGCTCATCGTTTTCAAGTGTCGAGAATGGCAATTGGACTTATTCTTGACATCGCTACTGGTTTCGGCTTAAAATCATTTTCATCGTCTTTCGAAATGATTCTTGATTGAAAAAAGTAATTTTATATTTGGTATTAACATACTATATTATTACATATATAATAAAAAGATTATTGAACAAATTACATTTTATATAATATGTAATGACGAAGGGCTGGTCACGTTTATCAGAGATCAGACAACTGCTGGAGTAGATGAGTGGAGACCGCTGGAGATCGCTCCTTGGTAAACGTTGTGTGAACACCCCCCGGCTAGATAGTATGACGATCTGCGCAGGGCGGCGTGAAGTCTAGGAAGATCGGACTAAATGGCGCTATGTCCAGCAATGTACTGCCACAGGCTGCTCATCAACAGATGATGATGATAAAATGTAGTTATTCAAATAAAGTTTAATTTTAAAGAGTAATATTTAAAGTTCAATTAATAAATTACAAAATAATGGTAAAGTAAAAAAACAACGAAGAATGATCTAAATACAACAAGGGTGTTGGGCCCTCGGAATACAGCCGCTCACCGTACGAAGCGCGGTAAGCTACCACTCAAACGCCGGTTTTTTGCAGTGAGTGTGGTACTTCCCCGGGCGAGGCAACCTCCTCATATCTTGTCGTGGGCATAAAGAGGCAACTATGAGAGCAAATACAAGCAGATAAGTAGCCGCGTCTAGCTAAAAATAAAAATCGAATTGTGAACCCCAATTCGCCTTGCAAGCATGTGGCTTAAAAACTTTACCGGTGGGTTTTTATACACTAGTATTATTGATTACATTCAATTTTAATTAAAGAATTAATATAAAAAAAAAATCAAAGTCAATTTCTTTCTTTTTTCTAGCGATCTATACACTTCGTGACTGTTGGTATTTATTCCTAAATTTACTTCCTGCTAAATGTATAATATATATTAAGAAATTTTATTCTCCCATTTAAAACTAAAATCAAATAATTGAGTTTAATTAATGATTTAATGCGAAAAAGCTATATTATAATAACATCAAGTGTTGTCGACTACAGGTTTAAAAAATGTATTTGAACTGGAGAGATTATTTAATAAATTAATAATTGAATTGGTTAAATGATATAATAATTTAATTGATTAATTAATAATTTAATTAATTAATTAATTAAATTAATTGATTAATTAATAATTTAATCTAATAATTAATAAATTAAATTGATGGAGCTTTTATACGTCTTTTTTCATCTTGTTACACCTCACATTATGCAAATAAAAAATTATTATTATTATTAAACAGTATTTTATTAACGACTGAAAATTTTAACAAAATATGTAAAGGGAAAGCGTAAACTAATAATAGGAATTGAAAAATCACTATTCATGTTATGTAAAATTCTTTCTTTAAAAATTCCCACCATGTTTGATCAATCTAATACCTCCGAAGCTTAAAACGTTCCGTAATGGAATAATAACGTTATGGGTATAAGCTGAAACCCACATCAGTCGTTGCCGGTCGCAACCTGCTTTACTTAAAGATTTATTCATCATAATATTCATTTTATCAAGCTTGTGATACAGATACGTACGCTAATCAAATATATCGATAACATTTTATTTTTATAGAGTACTTGATATTATATCGCTGCAAAAAAGCAAAAACGTAGTAAGCCGCAATATGAAAACTAACAACAGAGCCAAAAAAACTTTTAAGATTTCTTTGAAAATTGTATCTGATCACCCAAAAACTGACAGTTTCAACGCTGTACAAAAATTTTTAATGGTCATTGACCCGAGAGACCATTCGACGTAGTATTTTTTTCTGATCCGAATATGCTATAACTTTTTTGATGTGTTATTTTCAGCTTTTTCGCTTTTGTATGTACATATATCGATATTTAGATGGTAAAATGGCCTCTTAAACTAATCAAAATGCTTCAAAAATTCAACTATTAAACTACATATCTGGTAACCCCGCCAATCCGCATTGGACAAGCGTGGTGGGTTAACGTCCATTTCTCCAGACATGGAGAGGCCCGTGCTGAGCAGCGGGACATATATGAGCTGTTAAAAAAACTACATATTATATAACAAACATGATTAAAAGCTAGTTAGCTCTGTGGCGAAACTACCTTGGAAGTCAATGGTCACAGGTTCATTTCCAGCCTCAGGATATATATATATATATATATATATATATATATATATATATATATATATATATATATGACCTACAAGTACTCATGCCGAATCTGGGTGTTTCGTCAATCTAATTCAGATAAGCGTAAAGGGTCCATCTGTTGTGATGTGTTATTAACGGACTCAGGCGTTACTTTGCGAAAATCCATCACTATGTGGGCAGTAAAAGTTTTACTTAGCCAAGATCCGCGACAAGTAAAACAATATTAGAAAATTAACAATGTGTGTTTTTTACACACATTATTAATTTTTATTTTCAATTTTCATTTCAAATTTCATTTTTTTATTTTCAATTCATTTGGGAAAAACACACATTATTAATTTTCTGTTATTGTTTTGCTAGTCGCGGATCTTGACAAAGTAAAACTTTTGACTGTCCGCATATATGATGTGAAGAAAAAAAATAAAATATCAATAAAAAAAATTGGTTATATAACACTTTTTAATTTCTTATATATCCAACGGAGAACTTGTGCATAATTTAAGGTAATTTACCTATCGTAATAAGTTGCAATATTGTTTGAAGAACATTCGTCATTAATTTCCTGGGTAAGCTCGTAGTGGCTTAGTGATTATAGTAAATTACTTTACCTAGAATAGATCAATCTGCAAACTTGACCATATCATATGTGATTGAAGTAATCAGGTTGATATTACCCTATTGAAGACCTCTGTGATATAAAATTTATGACTTCTATCGTTAGTTTCCAGACTACATTTGATACCAGATTGCGTATTGCGTTGATATGTCTTAACCATTGTTCTGTGATACCCAAACGAAGTAAATTGCACTTTCTGGAGGAACGGTCCCGAAAACGCTTGTCCAATGCAATTTGGCGGGGTTATCAGACTCGCAATAAATATTTATAGGCCATACATATAATTATTACAATGCGGGAATCGAACCCGTGACTATTGCAGACTCCGTGGGCGGGGGACCCCTATGCGTGCTATGTCTATGCGTTTGCTTGTTTGTGGACATTCGAACAGTTCAAAACAGGCTTCTGTATGTTGCGAGTAGGGAGCAAGTTACAAGCCTAGGGCCTGACCCCATAACGTGCACTGCAGCCCAGACGACAACGTCTCCCTAGTTATTGACTGTCATTTTAGGAGTCACACGCCAAATCTACGCATGTAGGATTTTTGGATGACATCACGTCGTCTCTAAATGCAATCATGTACTTAACCTCAGTCAGGCTCCCAATCCCCAACTCATGTGGGGCCGAGCGGCGACAGGAGGGTTTCTCGTAAGTGCGACCGTCCCTCGGGAAGACAGGCACGAAATAGAAGGAATCCCACATGTATGTGCGGCCCATTATTAGCTAAATCGAACAGTCTTCAAACCAAATGGGTCGATTTTCTGCTGATTCCACAAGAGGTGACGTCATATCTGACATAATGACTTGCTGCCGTGATAATAAACAGTACAAGATTCTGCTATGCCTACCACAACAAATTGCCTTCAATTAAAAAAAAGAAGCAAAATCTTTGAAATCAGGCTAATAAGCAAGCCAAAGTGCCATTATTAAAAAATTAAAATAGAGTAACCATAACTTTAATATGTAATAATTTATAAATGGGTTTTTTTAACCAAACTTTTTGCCAATTTGATGCTCACCCAAGTCTTAAGTGTTGTTACGGTCTCCTACTCTGCATAACGTTTCCACGTCGCCTGATACTACAGCAGCATGTCAGCGTGCCAACTTGCTTGTAAAACGTTTGTGTGTCTTAGATTCACCAAGTATTTTTACCAATAGCTAAGCAAAAAAACACATGAAAAATTCAAGTTAAAAAACAGATCATTTGTATAAAATGACTTTAAATATTTGTTAATGTTGTTATACATCGATTCTGTATGTTGTTTACCCGGAATATAAATCCAAATCGATTGTTTGTCGAATAAAATTTTATTATTCAATATGTAGTAGGTTGTAGGACAGCCGTTTCGTTTCACCAGATGGAAAGCAATCAACGCCGCCCTTAGACATCCGCAACGCCATAGGCAACGCTTCCGCGTTAAGGAACCGACCTTTAAGGAAAGTGTCATTATGGGAGTGGGAGGGGGAGGGAGGAATTGGGCTTCTGGAACTCAGCCGCTCACCGTACAAACGCGGTGGCTAAGCTACTACTCAGTTTTCTGCGGGAGTGTGGTACCTCCCCGGGCGAGCCGGCCCATTTGTGCTACAAACAAATATTATGCCAAAGTATTCGTCTGCAGCGTCGCTCTATCACTATTAAATTTATCGCCTATTAAATTATCAAACTTTATTTGACTCTTTTCAAGCCTTCGTTCAAAAATCCAATTCACAAGTTCTAGTTTCCTTAGCCCGTTCATAATATGTTCCCGAAAACTAAATTAGCTTCACACGTTATACCAACATGTGCACTGAAATGTTTAGCAATTTCGACTGTTAAGTTTAGTAGTCAGGGGGAATTATATCGCATACCCGAATGTAAAATATAGAAACTTTGTCGCATAAAGAAAATGAGTGATTTAATGTTTAACTATTGAGAACTGGACTCATTGCCTACATTGATTGGATGCCACCGTTATAAAAAAATAAAATAATAACTACGAGAAGTATATAAATATACTCTGAAGTATGGCACGGTTGATGTTTGCTGAGCGTGCTACGGTCTTAAAGAATCACTCAGGTATATTATATTCAGGTGCTTCCTAACTTTTTTATTGGTAGAGTCACGCTGTAGATGAATACTTTGTCAAGAATGGCATATTATTTGTCTGTAGCATGAATGGGTCGGCTCGCCCGGAGAAGTATCACACTCCCGCAGAAAACCGGCGTCTAAGTGGTAGCTTAGCTACCGCGCTTCGTACGGGAAACGTAAAGTAAATTATTTCGTTTTAACAAAAGGCTGAATAGCAGTACAAGTAACGTAAAAATGTTTGTTATGTGATTTAAATAATCTACACAATGCTTGTTTTTGATTGTAATTAGGGAAAAATATTCACAGTAATAGTTTACTTGCGAAAGAATCGAACCCACGATTTCGAATAAAGCTCGCAATATATAATGATAGTGCCGCTGGAAAAATCGAGAAATGTATATAAAAAAATTATAATTCAATAACTTCCTCAATGAATATATAACTGTTCTCGCATTTTCTTGTTTGAAAAGTATTTTTTGTAATGATTACTATTGAATTTTTTATCATTAAGGGAAAAACACTATATTTTTGTGTTCTTTACATTAGTAAAATATTCATTTAACTTCACTACACTAGGATATCACTAAACTAACTTAAAAGGTTTAGTTCTCTTGAGTCTTCTTAAGTTTGAAAAGTAATTAAAAATTAATTAACTGGGTTATGTTATCCATGTTACTCTTATTGGACTCCTAAATAATTATGGCAAGTTAATTTGCATGAAAGTCTCGTTTAATGCTATTAAATTGTATTTTGGAGGGCGAAAAACTATGTGAGTACTTTGACTTGAAGTGTGCTCTGGGAACGATGATAGTGCCTGCAAGTAATTGCAAAGGGTTGAACGGCTGTAAACAGTCGCTTTGATTGCTACTATAAAATGAGGGACGCTAAAGTCTGCAAACAAAATACTTTTTGTCTGTATATTATTGTATGTACGGGTTTGAGTTAATAAACTAAAAAATATCATTATAATCCGACCCTTTTCATAATTTGTCCAAAAAACTGTATTCGCTCCCAGATCAGACGGAGAGACGAATTGTCCTGGGTGGCTGGCAAAGACTGAATGCGTGTAGCCCATTATTAAGCTAGGTAGCACGCTTTGAAACTGGAGAGTAGTCTATGTTTACCCTCCAGTTTCAGTTTCAGCGATGGATTTCTTTAGGCTGTTATCGATAGTGATTTTTTTTTAACAGCCCATATATGTCCCACTGCTGAGCACGAGCCTCTCCATTTCTGGAGGAATGGACCCATTCCGCTTGTCCAATGCGTATTGGCGAGATTGCCAAACTCGGAATAAATATTTGTAATCCATACATATATTTATTCGGATGCGGGGATTGAAGCCGCGACCATTGACTCCGTGAGCAGGAGGCCCCGCCACTGAGCCAGAAAGCTATAATTCGTATCTTGATAATTAAATTTTTTCGGAAATACCGCAGATGGTAGATCGCCGCGGCTACACCATAAGTGAAAATTGCTATTAAATCGCATGGTAATGGTCCGCTAAATATCCAAGTGGTAGGGATGAAACTTGATACTTACGTGGACTTCAACTTGAAATGGATATATAATCAGTAAAAGATAAAGTTCCACGAAGCATTTAATTTGCTAAGTACAAAATATCTGTTGCCAATCAGACAATAAATCTAAATGATTAATAGTAAGCTCAGTTGGGATTAGAATTGTTAATTGCTTATCGGGTATCGATACTCGCAGCCTACTGTTTGTTTATAAATGTTGTTTTGCTTTCTGTATTCCAAGAACTAATTTGTTACTTGAATTACTAACTAAAGCTGGTTAGGATGTCAGGAAATGTTGTTAACCTCACGTGCTAATGGTGCATTCTGTTGATAGATGAATAAAGCTCTAATAATTGGTTTTTGGTAATAGCTATCTTAATCAAAACTGGGATGAAATATTAACAAGCTGGTGATCAAAGTTGCCTTCAAAATGCGCAGCTACGTACTAATATTTCGGGAGTTGTGCGGCCGTTTTTGTATTCAGCGCTTAATGAGCTTGTAAATATTGACTTCAAACACAGGAACATAATCTCCGGTTGTGCACGTGTCGAACATTTTGGCTCTCACATACTTTTGAATCCCGTAACCAGCAAAAAAAGATAGCAGGAATAATTACTTGTTATGTGAAGAAGTTTTGCTATTCGCCAAAAAAATATAGAAATCTATTTTTTTCTAAGATAAATTAATCATAAGAAATCCCTTATTTATTACAGCACTAAACAATATACTTAGAGGTCAACCAATTTATGAGGATATATTTGAAAAAATTTATACATATTATTATCTGGTGCTGGGCGTAGCTTCTTACAAAAATTTGAGGTCTAAATGTAATCTCCAGGTGTCGTAGGCTTGTGTTATTACGGGACCACAACATTTCTTCATGTGGATGTCATATGAAGTGACTGTGAGAGCGAATACCAGTAGATAGATCATAGACATAAAATTTCACGTCAGGAAATGGCTCTCTCACCCCGCTTGTGAGGAAGGCCATTTCCAGTGGTGAAATTTATTGGATATATTGATGATGATGATGATAATGATAAATATTTGTGCAACGATGCAAAAACCAAACCTGAAACCTTTAACTCGAAAAGCAAATATGTCGCCAATACACCATTTGTATCGTCGCGATTTAATGCTTGTTTCTTTGTTTATTCTATACATTTTAGTATTCAAACTAATTGGTAAGATGTTATGATTATTCTGGCGACCCTTCGCAGTATACGTGTATGGGATAACGACTGGAACTTTGCAGAAGTTGGGCGTCCGCACGAGTTGACAAATTACGTGCTATCTAACGGGCAAGCTGTCAAAAGAAGTTGTGTATGAGTTATTCAAACTTGATCTACACTGACCGTGGAAATTATATTATGGAATGTAACACCAAAAAATGTTTTTTTATTGTTCCAATATCCAGTTACATGTTTATCACGATTTTGCTGACGTCCCTTGTTGTTAAGGTCATATTTTAGTAAACATATATTAAAATCAGTTTACCCTTTCGCATATTTAGGATAAAAAGAACAAGAGGCAGTGAATCTTAACAAAACTGTTAAAACTCACGGATCCAAATGGTGCGACGACGAGTGATTATTTACGTAACGAAGCATTAAGGATATAATTGCTGGAACAAAAACAGGAAACAAAGGGAATAATAGTTAGTTTGGTGCAACCAGTGTATATAAGCATATGGGGTAGTTTTTTTTATGGGATAGGAGGGTAAACATGCAAGCGTGTCGCCTGATGGAAAGCAATCAACGCCGCCCATAGACAACCGCGACACCGCAGGAGTCACGGTACCGTTGCCGGCCTTTTAGGTGTGTGTAGGCTTGTTTTTTGAAGGTACCAATGTCGTGTCGGTTCGTAACGACCGTCGAAGGTAGCTACAGTAAGGTAGTAGAGAGTACCACGAAGTCACAGAAATCTCGACGACTTAGCTTTTCTAATGCGCTTTGTTTGGTTATGTTAGGTTAGCTAGAGACCCAAAACCCCTCCTTCTTCCCTAATATCATTATTTCCCTTGCACCATCTGCCTTTTCACTTTCTTTCGTCCAATATCGTTCATAAAGGCAGGCTAGGCATCCCATTCGCAGTGTGCCTGCGACAGCAGATATCTATAGGCGGCAGTGATTATTCGCAATCAAGTAACCTGCTTGCTCGTTTATTTTTTTTCACAGCGTATACATGTGAAACGGGCAATAACCCACTTAATAAATTTCACTGCACCACACACACTAAATAAATACCTAGAGGTATTTATTATTACTAAATAAATACCTCTATATATGTTTATGATCATATATATATATATATATATATATATATATATATATATATATATATATATATATATATATATATATATATATATATATATATATATGTATATATATATATATATATTTATTTATTTATTTATTATTCCGATTCGAGTATCGAACCCGCGACCATTGACTCCATAGGTGACAATCCCGCCACAGAGCCGATTCATCATTAACACACCAAAATACTTTTATGCTCTTCCGTTAAAATATTTCCTTATTATCGGATTACAAGGATACAAGTTTGACGTAAACGCCAACCACCCTTTCACTATTCCGTCAGCAAGTTACTAATTGGTATGACGTCACTTCATTCTAGACTAACGGAACATTCCATATTCAATTATAAGTTAAATGAGAACTCGGTAGTGGCGTGCGAGTATTAAAAATTAACGTACTTAATCCAATTCAGATTATGATTTGTTTTAATAATGTTATTTTGCTTTTCTGAGGCCCGAATTTTGCCTTTAAGAAAGGCCAGGTCAAGAGTATCCTTAACCGGCGGGATGAGGAAAGTAATGAGTGTGGAAGAAGCAAGGAAAGTATGCCAAGATCGTAGCAGATGGAGATCTGTTGTCTCTGCATATCCCTACGGGATACAGACGTAACGATATGTATGTATTTATGTATGTATTTTGCTCGTCGTTTATCGAGCAGCGACGTGTACCTGAGTAATAAAAATCAATCTGCAATCCTCAGTTCACCTGCTCAACATGGGGATTACGTACCACACCTCAATTTTTAGGGAGACAAATATCCAGTATAAAACTGTTACGGATGTGCATCTTTTAACCTTAACATGTTTATAGATTACTTACTTAGTACATACTTAGTACGAATACGCTGCAAATTGTTGTAACTTAAAAACCGTTTAACTTAAAATAAAGCAAAGCAGGCAAAGAAGCATGCATTTATCTGATAATATATGATCAACGCCGCCCATAGAGATCTGCAGCACCAGAGGCGTCACAAACGCGTTGCCGGCCTTTGGTGACACTTACGCACTTGTTCAGGAACACCGTAGAACGTTCCACAATTGAACCTTTCGTGGTAGAAAACTGCAAAATACAAGTGATGGGGATGGAACTTATTTTTCTACTGGTATTCCGATTGAGGAGAGAAGTAAGGGGAGTCAACCTCACCTCTACACGCTTCGGCGGCGGTACCCAAGCGGGTACCGGGTGCTCTCTGCTAGATAACACACGAAGCTCTCGCTTCCGAGCAATAGCGGTATAACCATACATCTGACCAGGAAACCGGTCGGAAGAGGCTTCAACGAGCCTTGGGGTCTAAATAACTCCAAAAAATATCTGATGCAGAACGCTACGGGAAACCCCTGCACTAAATTCCAAACAAAATCAGCATAAAAATCACGAAGAAAATAGCGAGTTTGTCATGAAATGGAAGAGCCTAACGAAATAAAAAAAAATCTCTATAGAATAATATTATTACTAGGGTTATTAATCCTTCGTGGCGGGATATACCACATATACACATATAGCACATGAAGGATTATGCATCCAAGGAAAGGAACCTTCTCACGATCCTAGCCGTACATAATATGGCTGCTTTTTGAATTTTGAATTTAACCCACTTACCTAAACCTAACTTGGACAGATGGGCGTCCAAATTTTTACCGATAAGTTCATTCACAGAGGCCACTATGGGTATAATAATATTAACTATCATTGCCTCGCGTGTAGTTCGATCCACTATCACAATATCAGGCTAATTGACAACAATGTGCTGGTCCGTGATAATGGATCGATCCCAGTATAGATATATACACGACTGTTTTCGAGAACTGACTTTGGATCGTATTTATGATAAGGCACCTCCTACTCGCATAGGTCGTATGTAATGGCAAGCTGCTGATGCACAATTCTGGCTATCAAATAGTTTGATAGCTGGGAACAACCGGAAATAACATGCCTCAGTGACTCTCACGGGTGGTGGCACGCTCGGCATATATCAGCCGTGCCGTCTCTCATGATGTATTTCCAGTAGTTGTTGGTTTTTATAACTTCGTCTTGTATTGCACAGACAAAACCCTCGGTCTCACCGAAGAGATTACCGAATTGTAACCAATGTACCGAAGCTGGTTTGTCTACATCAGCACTAGCTAGAACTCGGCGAAAACGGCCATGCAACTGCTTGCCACTCCATACACCGACGCGATCTGCATTGCTCATTACAGGAGGTGGTTGCCAGTTCTCTGCTGCCATATTAAGCGGGGTTAACGATTTGTCGCTGATGACTACGTCGCGGTGAAACCAGGATGATTCTTTTTTATTTAGAAAGTAGCACCTGAGGTTATATACTTCACGATTATGGATATTTTTAATGCTGAGCAGGCCTCGGCCCCCTTCTTTTCGTGGAAGATACAATCTCATGATAGATGAACGAGGATGGTGTAATCTATTCGTAGTCATCAGCGTACGTACACGTCTGTCCAAGGTTTCTAATTCAGTTTGAGTCCATTTTAAAATACCAAAAGTATACGTAAGGATTGGTATCACCCATGCATTGTATGCTCTAATTTTATTACCTCCTGATAATTTACTGTTTAACACCTTTTTTAGTCTTATTAAAAAACGATCGATTGTTGTCTGTTATTATTATTATTATTAAAAACCTTTAAAATATATCTCTTGTTTAAATTTGGCTTAATTAGTTCACTTATAAAATGGAACACTTCACACTGTGAAATAGTTTCCAATGCAGCAAATGTGCCGTAGATTTAATCTCATCGGTTACGCAGTCACGTTCCGTTTTGACGTCGCTGATATCTAGTTGCTCCCGGTTGAAATAAATGGGAAAATTGTTTTACGATTTTTGACGTTCTCAAATATACATTTCTACGTACAGTTGAATGAACACGCACAAATCAAATATTATAAATGGCAAATAAAATAAAAATATTTTGTGTAACTATGCAATTTTTTTAAAGAAGACTACAAATTATTTTAATATTACTAGAATTCTCATAACCATTTTAAACCATTTGCTTACCTATTTCTTATTAAACTTTGATAGTACTTACAGCATACCTCTGTATTCATAGTACTATAGTGGTACATTGATAAATGTATCACTAATATATTACGACTTTTTATTTGAATACATTTAAACCTTGTAAATTATATTACTGCTTTTTAAATTCGTAATTTTAAAACTTAACAAAAAAGAAATAGACTGTTTCATATAAAAACAAAAAGATTAGATCGACTTTTTTCGATAAACATAACACCTGTCCGGCATAAGAAATTCAGATTATATATATTGTGATGTGAAGTGTGAATAAAGTATGAATAAGATATAAATGTACAATGAATAGAAATATAAATTAATTTCACTTGGAAGAATTTCATTTTTATCAAAGATAAAACCCCTTAAATATTCCTTGTCACCGTAGCAGTACGGCTGGCACGTTATAGTACCTAAATCCAAAGGAAATAGGTCTGCTTTCAAATCTTATTTACTTAGCCGGGTGCAATGACTCAAAATAAGTCTTGGCCTCCACCAATAAGAGTCGCCACTTAGATCGATCTTGTGCCACCGTCTACTAGTCCCCGACTTAGAACTTCTTCAGGTCTCCCACTACAAAATCACTCCAGCGGTACCTTGGACGACTGAACGGGCGACAGCCCTTGGGCTGCCCAAGGTGGGTGCGTTTCACGGCTCGATCTTGTCCCATGCGTATAACGTGGCCCAGTCAGCAGAATTTTTGTGTTTTTCGGGACCTGAATATAACTGATTGTGTCTCTAAGACTCTGCATCCGTCTTATTGTCCAATGGTATTCAAAAATTGATTCTATTATAGTTCGGATTCGGTTGAAAGAATACTTTTTTATTTGCACTCACACTTTTATCTCTTAAATAAAAAAATACATTTAAATTTAAATATTTTTTTCCATGGCTAAAGAAGACATTACAATATGTAACAAAGATGAAGATATAGATTATTTAGAACTAATTATGGGAAAGAAAGGCAAACGAGTAAAAATGTCACCTGATGGA
>JASFAT010004184.1:0-184775 GCA_031353405.1 Baronia brevicornis
ATGTTTGATCACACTAAATTTACCTTAAAAAGACCATCCAAATACTCGATATTCTTATCAACCAATTTCAAAACTTGCTCAACCTCAAGCACAGAATGGTCCTCTCTATTGACAAGATGAAGATATAAATCAGTCTTGGTGTTGTCAACGGACCCGTCTTTGTTCTCGTGTACACGCAAGTCATCTATGTTGACGACCGATTGTGTAACGCTCGCGAGCTTCTCACGGAAAGCTTGTATTTTGTCACGTACTTCGGACGGATGCGCCCGTAGGACGAAACGCACACGCTGATCCTCTCGAAGCAGGTATATGAAAACATGGGCTTCATCGTAGTAACCATCCGTGTCATTGACTAGAACCTGACAAAATAGAAAGAAAGATAGACATATTCTTTATTGTATTATACATCAAAATCAAAGTTATACAATTATTGATTGTAATATTTAAATACAAATGCAATTTCTTCCAGACAACCGTAGGATGGACATAGCGGTGTAGGTTTGTGATACATTATCGTCAGGATAATAGAAAAAATGTATTAATAAATAAAGTTAATAGCCGTCAGCAAAAATATAAGTATATATAAATATGAGTTAACCGTAATAAATAAAGATACATATTTATAAAGATATTGTCGATAGTAATTTCTAAAAAGCTTTTTGAAAATCGGGTGAGACTTAGCTTGTCTCACCTCCAGTGGCAACAAATTCCGTAAACGAACAGCCTGTACTGTGAAAGATTTGTCACGTAATTTGGTATGATGAGCAGCATTTTTGAAATTAGCAAGACTGTAATAATTTCATCATGCACAGTTAATATCGAAATCCCTAAGAATTAATCGAACTTACCTTAAAATCAAAATAGCCTTTCATCCCTTTCTGCGGATCGAAGTTGAGCGAAACAGCGCCAGTTTCAATGTCCACTAGAAAAGGTGATACAGCTAAATTTTCCAAGCCTTCTGTCAGGGTTTCTTTCACGTCTCCCATGAGGTAGTAGTTTATTTTAGCGTTCTTCCCCTCATCCACATCTATTGCCTGTATAATAATAAAATTGATAGTATTATCTTTTTCACTCTTTAAGATAGTTTAAATAGTCCCAATAGTCTATTATACCTGAGGATGCCTCGTGTAAGGCGAAATAGTTGCCATATATCAGAGATTCTCAAATTATTTTGGGCAAGAGACCCCTTTTCCAAAATAAACCTGATACCTCAGATACCTCAGAGCACCATAGACAAATAAATTACTTTAAAAATCCTTCTCTAGTTTTTTACTGTTGATACAAAATACTTATAAATTTAAAACTTTGCGGTTGGTTTTGATCCCTGCCCTATATGGTACATGATTGAAAAGTGGCTTGGTTTCTTGCCTTTCTGGTGTAAATGATATTGCAGTGTTTGGTGCTTTTGTTTACCAGTTTGACTATCATCTTCAAAATGAGTGATATGTTGTCAATTTTAATTACTTATTATACTAGTTCATATAATAAGTAATTAAAATTAGATGATCTGTTCTTTAATAAGTAATTAAAATTAGATCTTTATATCTGAATTTTATTGATTTTTCAAAAGTAACGCTTGACTTCATTATTATCTTTTTCTAAGATGCACAGAATTTCGTGAGATGAGCTATGACAAAAATCATAACTGATGATACTCACCTTAACATTCAAAAATTCAATGCCGAAATCAGCTTCAGTGGTGATACCACCAGTAAAGATATCACTAACGAATTTCGGTGCATTGTCATTAACATCCTCGACCCTGATATAGACTTTGAGTGAGCTTATTGCGTCCTTTGACTCTTCGTATGAAGGTTTAGTCACACAGTCTTCTGTTGCCAGGATTGTTAAAGTGTAGTTTGCAGTGTGTTCACGGTCCAAAGGTTTGTATGTTGATAGTCTGTTGACATTTGATTATGAAAGACATTTTTTAAGGTTTATTTTTTGAATTTGAAAAACTTCGCGTCGCCCATTCCCCCCCCCCCCATCCCTTATATTCGGAGCCTTAAGGCAAATCTTCAACAAGTAATGTCCTGCATGAACTTTAACAGTGTCGAAATGGGAAAATTGGCAATCCGCTTGCTTCACAAGCTCGTAGTTGCTCAGAGGATTAACGAGATGGCTTTTCTCGAAGTGTTTCTAATGGATACTTTTTGCATATATATATATATATATATATATATATACATATATATATATATATATATATATATATATATATATATATATATATATATATATATATATATATATATATATATATATATATACATATATACACATATTGTCACGCCTGTTTCCCGTAGGGGTAGGCAGAGACCACAGATCTCCATCTGCTACGATCTCGGCACACTTTCCTTGCTTCCTCCACACTCATCACTCTCCTCTTGCAAGTCTGCCAGTTAACGGTACTCTTGATCTGGCTTTTCCTAGCAAATGAGAATATGTTCAAGGTATGTATTCCTTGGTTTCCTTACCGACCTTTCCATCCACATCCGCAACATGAATTTGTTTTGTCATTGATACGTTTTGCAATAAAGAAATCCGCTAGAGGAATAATCATCGACATAACTCGTGACAATATTGAAGTGGCAATGGGCTAGTCAAGTTTATTGGAGAACTAACTATCGTTGGAGTAGATAAGTTTTGGAGTGGAGACAGTGATTTGGCAAACGTAGTATAGAATGCCCCCTTACTAGATAAACTGACGATCTTTGCAGAGCAAGCAAGGACAGAATGCCTGTACTGGGAAAGATCATCACCTTATGGCAGCCCATCAGTGGACTGCCATAAGGTGATGGTGAAGATGATAATAACACGAATTGTAAATACAAAAAGTCCTACTCTATCTTACTTCAATGTCTTAATTTCTAAAAGCTTAGACATCATTTTAAGCATAAGAACTATATTTTTAATCAGCATAAGAAATGGTGCCGAGTAAATAACAAAGATTGTACCAAAAAAAAAATGCTGCATTATGTTATTAAAATTTCTAAAAGCTTTAATATCATTCTTAGCATAAAAACTATATTTTAATAAGCTTCAGTCACCTGTGTGTGTTTCTGTCTAGTTCAAACATGGCATCGTCGTTTCCCGCCACAATATAATAACAAACGGGCAATATTGGTTCATCCCCTCTGTCTATCGGATCTCTCTCTATAACGCCGGGCATGTAAGCCCCGTAGTCTTGTATATTTTCCGTGATATTTATATGCAATACTTTGTAAGGGAAGCGAGGTCGATAATTGTCCACATTTTGCACGTATATGGTGAGATCCAAATCGGAGCTGAGTGGAGTTGGAAGTCCAAGGTCATACGCTTCGATTCTGAGCTGTTTGAAATTGACAAATTATAAAATGAATTTTTATTTTATTTTTTTTTTCAATCATCATCGTATTAAAAAAATACAACAACTTTTTTGTATATCCGAAGTGATGTTGGGGATATTTTAAACGCGTATTATAAGTATATTTAAAGTGCAATTAATTAATTTTGAATGAGTTGCTAGTCTTCTTTAAAAATATTTTTTTATATTGTCTCTGTGTACCCTACGTGTTTTAAGGGCGTTAAAAGGTGGCAGAATTATTTTTTCAACCTTGACTACTACTTTATCTATATAAGGTTATAGTTAAAGGTCGAATAATCCTTGTTGGGAAGCAGTAGTTAATGTTGGAACCTAATTTTGCCACCGGAAACCCTATGCAAACCCTCACAGAATATAGGTGTTAGTGGTAGCCATCCTCTGTATTACTACGTGTATGTGTGTGTGTATACTATATTTAAAATATATTATAAATAAGTGTCTAGTAATATAACGACAAACCTAGACTGGCTCGCTTAGAAAACCAAAAAAAAGGGAGACCATTACAAAGGTGGCCTTATTAAGTTAAAAATATTGCAGGAATTTATTGGATATCCATTGCTCAGGACAGAACAAAATGAAAGAAATTGGAGGAGGCCTATTCGATGACAGGTCCATGACAAAAAAAAATGCCATGTAAATATTGGACATACTTTTAAATTGTTAAGGAAATAAAGCGCTTTATTATTATTATTAAAATAGGATACCTGGTCAGGTATAACAAAACACGTCTTTATGTCACGGCGTCTAATCGCGAGAGAGAGTGCCGGGTTGGAAGGTCACAAATTATAAAATGGTGGGTATTAACCCTTATCGGTCGCTAGCTTTTTATACGTGATTCTCGCTAGGTTGTAGCTACAGATATAGTTTTCATTGACTTTATTCATTATTGGGCTCAATATATTAAAAAATAATCGGAAAAGGCAATGATATATAACTGGAGATGTCAATTGCTCCTTTAAGGATATTTAACTAATAAGGCAATAGTGCCAGCATTTCACATAGAGCGAGTCTCAACATTTCTCGTCTTGTCACCTCCCGCGTGACTTACGACCACAGCGACAAAGTACTGTTGTCACGTGAGAGGTGACTTACGACTGATAAGGGTTAATATACATCACAGTTTGCCTATAGCTTTCGGTGATCCGTATGCTCGTTCGTCTACATCTTTCATTAAGTAAATGTGTACACGTGTTACCTGGTAAGTTGTCTGCTTGTCTCTGTCCAGCGGCACCGTGGTGCGTAGTACTCCGGTGGAGGCGTGAACGGCGAACGCTCGCCACGCCCCGCCCACGTCGCGGCGCACCCTGTACCGCACCGCGCCGTTCGGACCCACGTCCGCGTCGATCGCGCGCACCTCCACCACAGCTGTGCCTATAGTCGCGTTCTACAACAACAATCTTTTTATTGCTTCACAATAATAAAAGTAATTTGGCTGCCAGAAAATAAAGTTTCCTTGTATAACTATTAAGAAAGCGTAAACATATTAAGCCGGCAAGACATATTGATCGAGCGTTTTTTTTATGGGATAGGAAGGCAAACGAGCAGGCGTGGCACCTGCTGGAAAGCAATCAACGTCGTCCATAGACTTTGGCAGCGCCATAGGCAGTGCAGAAGCACTGCCGACCTTAAAGTGTCATTATGGGAGTGGGAATGGGAGGGGGAGGAGGGAGGGTGTTGGGCCTCCGGAACTCGACCACTCACCGTACGAAGCACGGTAGATAAGTTACCATTCAGACGCCGGTTTTCTGCGGGAGCGTTGCCATGCGAAGGCCAATACCAACGTATAGACAGCATATTTGCCTCGCTTTGCCACCGCTCGGTGTCGATTGCTTAGTTGACCGAACGAAGGCAAGCGCCAGCATGTATCGAACTCATTTGATGTAGCTTGGTAACAATAAATGAGTTCCATACACACTATACACTAGTATACAAATCAAAGGTACTTGCGTGCGCTCGTTCAATAGTGGTCACACGTTTGTCCGTCCGCCATTACGCGGTTGGCCGCAAACTTGCCGAACGTCTAGATCAGGGATGAGCAACACGCGGCCCGTTAAACATGTTTATGCGGCCCGGCAAGCATTTCTAAAATTGAATTTATTTTATCGCCTTTCTCCCATCAATATATTGTTATAAAATTAATTATAATAAAATGGTTAGTACACACTAAACCGAAACAAATTATTAAAAAGAGTTACTTTATGTGCGGCCCGCCAAAAAATTTTAAAATTTAAATTGGCCCGTTTATTAAAAAGGTTGCTCACCCCTGGCCTAGGTAGTAGTACTTGCCTCGTATCAATTTGACTACGCTCGAGTTGGCCTAAGCTCGGCCAACATGTATTGCCGGCTTTACAACAGAGTACTATACTACTACTATACTATACTAAAGTACGTAAGTAGCGTACTTTACTATACTAAAATTGTGCTTAAAATAAGGCACCTGAGAAAACATACACAATACATACCTCGGGCACTTTTATGGTGACATTCTGTGGTGGGTGCACGAACATTGGTGCGTGATCGTTGAAATCAGTTACGCAAACTCTGAGTTCACCGCTAACGATGTTGGCAGGTACTCCCAAATCTTGCGCCTCTATCACCAATGTGTAGTTGCCGAATCGGTCTTTTAGTGGCTGACGTGGGTACAATCGGGCCGTGTTAGCGTCCCCACCCGCTTGGTCGAAGCGGAATAGTTCTAAAAATAAAAATAGGCTTTTTACTTTCATTTTTGAAAAACTTATTTATATTGCTTTTTTCTATGATCCATATCATCACGAATCGATCAAACAAAAATCAAATCACGAAGAAACTCCTGAATCCCATAGAATAATTTTGGCGGCATATGTTTGTGAACATTGCCTATTATTTACATATTAAGCGTTCATCATCAGCACAGCTGTAATAATCTACTACCGGATTTTGGGCTGCTTCTGGCTTTGTGGGCTCTTGCTGTAATCTCCATGCTTGGTGGGTAGATTTGTGGTCGGATTTGTCTTCTGGCTGGCAGTAGTATTTGCTCCCATAGTCACCTCGTACGATACACATGGCACGAAATGGCCATCCCATTTTTTTCCATGGGTAACGTACACGACCTATTGTTGCCAGAAACCACAGAGCAAAATAAACCCTTTCCCTCCGAACTTCTCAGTAATGCGCTCTGTTCACAGCCATCACACATTTTGACGCAAGCGCTTCGTAGCGAAAGTGTTACTGTGTATCTTAAACATACCACATACCGTGTCCCTTTCCTGCAACGAGTGTGAACTGCACGAGGCCGTTAGGGGTGGCGCCGTCGTCGGCGTCGGTGGCAGCCACCGTGGCTACGGGTTCGCGCACGTCGTGGAACTCCGATACCACGGCGCACTCCGACGGCACTTGCAGTACGGGAGGGTTGTCGTTCACGTCCTCTATATGAACGCTGTTTCACAATGTTTTGTTGATTAATAGAGTAAGGCGTTACTTTTACTTGGCTTAGATTCGCGATCACCAACACCGAAAACACACCACCACTCTTCCACAATGTACACGACACGTGTTTCGCCTCAACGTGTGTCATTATCAGGTATAGTAGTCTCTACGGAAGGCAAGCGTTAAGTGTCTTGCCATACAACCGGCGACTTATCTCTCACTACTGAAATCGGGCTGACCGTGGTGTCAAAATTAATGAACAAAATATGTTGTTTGCTTGATTTCTAATTTTAAATTTCAAATGAGAGTAGCACAACAAGCTTACACAATTTGTTTGAATGCATTCCGACTCTCCCCGCTGAGATAACCAAACTGGTAATTGTCCCAAGCCTCTACCACCAGGTTATATGTCGCTTGGGTCTCACGGTCCAACCAGTCTGACACGGTTAAGGTTCCTGTTTCTGCGTTTATGAGGAACTTTCCCTAAAAATATAAATTTTAAATAGATAACAGAACAAAACATAAATATTCGGTATTATTACAATAAAATAAATCCAGTTTAAATGAGGCATGACATAGGACTTTTGTGAGTTTAGTCTTATTAATTGTAGTGTCTAACTCCGGAGGCATTATGTTCTCTATAGTAATAGAAAACCATATCGGTTAATATTTAGACTAAATTAAAATAAATCTAATTATTGTAGCTTTTTAAATTTATTTAAAAACTTCATACTAAGTTTTGGTGGAACGGCAAAGTTTATCAAGACGATAAGTGACTAGTGACAGATAACATTACTTCATCCAAAATAAAATAATATCTAATTACCACGAACAAGAAGATATCTATGTATATAAAACACTTCTTGACAATTATTTATACCGAGATCATAAATTAAGATAAAAGACTACGTATAAAGGTCTGCATCTATATGCTGATGTATGAATTCTTGTTGAACATAAATAACGTATTTTAATTTTATGTAAATGTGTAATATCTTTTTCATGTTATTTCCTGTTATAAATATTTTTTCTTGAGAAACAAAGTGACGCCATGACAGAGGAGAAAACTATGAACAAAACTCTCTGGTCCCCATTTGGCCTTTTTGAAATTTCTTATATATCAGTAGATATTATTATATATTTAGTTCCAGGCATATTGAAGGTTTACTGTACAGCGTTTTGAATAAAACGTTTGAATGTATTTAAAGATAAGGCTTGAACATTGGCCATGACTATTATTAAAGACTATATAAACAGTTAGTTGTATTTTATTTAGCAAACATGCCTGAGTGGAGACTCGATCGAGTAGGTAAGTGATCTTCCCGAACTCCCCAGAGTCCGCATCGCGAGCGAGCACGTTCGCCACTGGCGTGCCCGGGTCGGCGCTCTCCCTCACTCTGTACTCGAACGATGAAGTCTCGAATATCGGGTTGTTGTCATTCTCGTCCAATACCTGACATTTTTAAACAAGATTATGATTGTATCTATCAAAATACAACGATATACACGTTCGTAGTTAGGTTGTGCTAGTTGCTCTATACTCTTACTTAAGCATGGCAACTGTAGTTTTAGCATGAAGATACCTCAGAATCGTCTCAAAGCGGTTTGATTAGCCGCTCAAGTGCTTCATACTAAACTCAAAAAATTCCTCTTTTTATCTAAAGTAATTTCCATTCATTATTTTAAATTATTAAAAATTGTCAGAAATTTTAGGATGAGAAGAGACATGGATTTTTTTTTGGCCAAAATTTTGGCAAACATGGATGCCGATGTATACACTGGTTGCCGCTCGGGGAAACCTTATCCAAGAGTCAACTGCTGCAGTCTGTTAATAATAATGATGGGAAGCTACGAATCAAGTCAGTTTCGGCACGTGGCAGCCCATTTGTATAAGTTATTACCTTAAGTGATATGCTCTGTGGTTTGACATAAACATTATATATCTTACAACATTATCTATTTTTTATATTCATCATCGCATATACATCGCACCTATTTTTTATACACCCATATACACATGTACCATTGTTGGGAAAACCCCACCGTGCTTGTCCAAGGCGAATTGGCAGGACAATCTTGGCTACAGGAAGGTTACATTGGGAATTACTGTCAAGTTTACCACAACAGTGCAAAGGTTTCTAACACACCTGTATATAGAAATCTACAGAAGTATGCCGCGATGGAACTCCACTGTCTACCGCCTTTACGGTAATGTTTATCCAAGAGTACACTTCGTGGTCAATTTTATTGGCAACCACAACTTCACCAGTTGCACTTTCCATGTGTACTAGGTCCAACAATTCCTTAGGACCTGAAAAACAACATTTTCTGATATTAATCATTTTTAGTGGTTGCGCATATTATATATCTATCTTCTTTTTTACAATATTTTCTGGAATTAATAAATTTTAGGGGTTTTGCATATTATATATCTATCTTTTTTTAATTATTTTCTGGTATTAATCTTCAATGGTGTGAAAATGTGGAATGAAATGTGATTAGGGTGAATTTTAATAAACTTATTTTATTATACTTGAAAAATGAAATAAATCACATTTAAAATTAAATAGAAAGTTATTCTTTATTTCGCACTGAGAAACCGCTGCATGTTTCGTGACACACGTTCAAATTTAAATTCTTTATATTTCGAAAGATGCGAAATAACATTTCATTTTTCAAATGTCGATCCACCCATTAACCCATTAATCTTTTACCATCATTTCGTAATGAGGTTCCTCTGGACAGAGAAGAAACGGCGAATATACTAGACAAGTATCCTGTTTTTTATCACGCCATATGAATGGACGCTACAGTTGTTTAGAATGTTGCAACGAGCCACAAGGTAAGCGTCAGATCACGTGTCACATTAGTGAGCACAGCGCCTTATGGTTCTTTGATTTATATTTATCTCTCACGTTGATCTTTATATATGAGAAAACAGATTAAATAGTATTGATTAATGTTTTAAAACTCGGGATGTATCAGTTTTTTTTCTAATATTACCATTGCGTTTTAAATTTATAAGTGACAGTGAGATGAAACGAAATTCCTTTTGATATAATATCGCAAGCGAGTTTCGTTCAAGCACAAAGTACAAATCAAACAATGCCTTTTTTTACGAACCTTCAAAATAATAAGTCATGGTGCGATTTTTATCAGCGTCTTCAGCTATAATAGTATCAATTATGGCTCCAGTTTTGGAATTTTCAGTTATGGAGGTTTTGTAAAACGGCTTCCGGAATTTCGGGTTATTATCATTTTCATCTTCCACTATAATGGTGAGGATAGCAGAGGCCTTTTGCTTTGGTCCACTTTCGATTGCCGCCATATCTTCGACCGTCAGCATCAGTTTGATAACTTCCACTTTTTCGCGATCTAAAAGTCTTATTATAAACAATTAATTAAACCCAATACGCCAGCGTCTTACAAAAAAAAAATGTAATAATTTTTAAATTGAAATTGGGACGAATCTGTTTTCATTGCATTAATATTCTTGAAAGGAAGGTTTGCAAAAAAAGGCAACAAGTTTTTTACAATACTTATTTTTGTTATGTTCATTTGGCACATATAACATGAGTGATGATGGTGAGCATGTATTAAATTATGTATATATTTATTATTTTCGAAAAAGACAGAAAAGAAAGAAATGATGTATGAAATGCATTTTACGAATTGAAAAAGTTCCAGTGAAGAAAAAGACAAATGCGGTCAGATGTCTAAAAATTATAATACAATTATAAGAATATTTTAGTCATTGTTAGGATGTATAATATTTTAAGAATGATTAATAGTATGAGATTAATACAAACAAGTAGTTGAGAAACATTTTGTTTTCAATTAACAAGAAGAACCAAAGTTTCAAAGTTAAACTGAAAGTTAGCAAATGAATGCTTACCGGACAATTCGTAGCGTCCCATCAACAGAGTTTAAGTCCCAAAGCGAAAGGTAATCATATTCAGTCAGGGAGACTAGCACTCCGTCTTCGTTGCGGGCAAAACTACCGCCTTTATCTATTGTGAATCGCAGCACAGGTTGATCGTCCGCATCACGAGCTTGAGCGCGGTATATTACCGTGCCCACCTATTAAATGCAAGGACGAATTAACGTTTTTAATGACTAATAGAAACTAATTGAGATCTTCAGTATCTGTCAATCTCTGTATTGACAGACACTGAAGACGGTATTCGCTGAAAAGTGTCTAGCCTCAGTTCCTGCACATTTTTTATTATTATCTCTACAACTATCATTTTTTCATGTCTTTATGTTGTCTTTGCTTGCAATTACACAATATTGCATCAGATTCCAAAAAAACGTGAATTTCCGCCATCCGTCGCCAACAGTTGAAAAATAAAAGACGGGAATTCCCGTCTCCCGTCTTCAATGTGCTAAGTAAACACCGCCCATGGACACCTGCAACACTGACTTTGATTTTAACATATTCCATTCGGGCTATCTTTGTTCAAACTTGCCTATAAATCGGGGTATTTTTATGAAATCACAACATTTCGACGTGTGAATTAAAACAGCAGGTATTATTTTGTCTTAGACTTTGAATGTGATCAAAAGTGAACCGTCGTTTAACTGTACTTCATAGTGTAGCTCAGATTTGCTGCTACTGTCCTCTCATTGGAGGAACTATTTGTTAGCCAGTTATTTGTGCTTGTAATTAGTGTAAATGTATTGTAAATAATTACAAACCTGTGTATTTTCCCGGACAGTCACCGTGCCCGGCTCCGACCACACTGGGGGTTTGTTGTTGACGTCCACTATTGTTATATTGATTAGCACTGCTGCGCTCAACTGCTGATCACCAATGCCACCGTCTATTGCTACCTGTGAATAAATAAATTTGTATACAATTTTATGTATGATAATGATTATACGAGGGCGAAAAGCGACCAATGACGAGCCGTTTCGCTGCGATGAATGGCAGCGGATGGAGCTCTGTGGTCTCTGCCAACCCCTGCGGGGGATAGGCGTGAAAATATATAAAAAAAAAATAATGATTATAATAAACAAGTTTACAATTTTGTTTCACGGACTTCTGAACTAAAGCGAACCCTGTCCTACGGCAGATAGTTTCCTTCTATGACACATATATTAGATATATTATATTAATTACCATATTTAATATAACATTACAAACAACTGAACAAAGAATTACAAATTATAAACAAAATTATACAAAAAAAAAAGAAACATTAGTTTCTTAAATAAAAAATATCCCATGGAATATTTTTTTTTATAAGCTTAAATTAGAATTTGGCATACGGCAACGTCCCTCAACTTTGACTGTTACAATTTTATTGATGAAGATAATATGTATTGAAATAACACCATAGTCCTAATTGATCATACGCGCAGGTAGCGTGTTAAAATTTGTTTTGGCGTACATACCACAGTCAGCGTATATCTATTCTGCTTGGGCTTAGAGACATCAGGGTCGAGACTGGCCCCCGGGGCGACCATAAGCGTTCCACTGTGCGCTTCTATCACGAACTTGTCGGCAGCGCCGCGTTGTATGCGGTACACTATGCGATTGTTAGGCGACGACCCATCTCCATCGCGCGCTTTCACCTAAATAACAAGCGTATAAAAATTTTCATTTGTTCTTCTTTTTTCTTTGATGGCATTTAGTTATAACTATTATATCAGTGTCAAGTAAAATATAATAATATCAAGTATTTTGAAATGTGCTTGTCAGCTTACGTTTTGATAAAATGATGGCTATTCTACCAAAACCTTGTATGGACTTTTTCACTTATCTTAAAAAGTCACGCATTTATTTCACATCACTTGTTATACGAAGGATATGGAAACGCGTTATAAGAGTACCGCGTTATAGAAGGGTTAACGGTATTTTTAGCGGTATTTCCAAATCGATACGACTTCGCAAACTTCAAAAAACGAGCCTAGAGATCTCGAAGGCCGGCGACGCATCTACAATGTTTATGGCGTTGCAAATTTCTATGGGCGGCGTTGATTGCTTTTCATCAGACGACACGCTTGCTCGTTTGCCTTTTTATCTCATAAACAAAGGTAAACCTCGAGCACACTGGTTCCTCCAGGCATATCTTCGGGTATAGATCGTTTGTAGATCATTTGTTGAAACATTGGCGCGTGGTCATTAACGTCTTGCACGTATATTGTAACGGGTACTGTTGACGACAGCGGCGGTATTCCAAAGTCTCTAGCCTGCACCTGTTGAAAATTAAAGATAGATACTTTAAGAAAACTTAATATTCTTATTGAAATGTATTTATAATAAAAAATAATTCAAGTCTCGGTAAAGTAGGAAATAAATTATTCATTCATAGGTTAACGCTTTCGCTACGGAGCGTTGAAATGTATTTATAACAAAAAATAATTCAAGTCTCGGTAAAGTAGGAAATAAATTATTCATTCATAGGTTAACGCTTTCGCTACGGAGCTTTGAAATGTATTTATAATAAAAAATAATTCAAGTCTCGGTAAAGTAGGAAATAAATTATTCATTCATAGGTTAACGCTTTCGCTACGGAGCGTTGAAATGTATTTATAATAAAAAATAATTCAAGTCTCGGTAAAGTAGGAAATAAATTATTCATTCATAGGTTAACGCTTTCGCTACGGAGCGTTGAAATGTATTTATAATAAAAAATAATTCAAGTCTCGGTAAAGTAGGAAATAAATTATTCATTCATAGGTTAACGCTTTCGCTACGGAGCGCTTGATTCAAACGTGCTGTGAACGGAGCGCATTACTGAGCAGTTGACACGGAAGTACGGAATGCTACGAAGTAATTACAACTCGTTTCTTGTACTCTAAATTTTACAATGATATTTATTATATTCAGTAATATATCATCTTAATTTTTAAAATATAAAAATTTATAATCATAATTTATTTTTTTTAAATATTACATTATAATGTTCATAAAATATTTTTAATGCAACGAAAATTACTGAAGTATTTAAATTTGAACATAATATTAAAAATCAACTTTGTAATGATAAAGTTGGAAGCATGAAACTACACATAACCCATCATCACATTGTGAACAATACTACTCACGTCTTTTTCCTCGTTTACTGAAGACGACATATTTTATTTCATGATAGTCAAATGTTTAACGCATGCAGCGTTGCGAGATACTCGATTAACAAAAGTATCTCATGTAAACTATGAAATAAAAGTATATATGGTATGAACGTATATGCTCTTCGTACTCGCGCGCCCGCTTTTCCAGTATGTACTTCATTGCTATTTACCGCATTAATTGAGCACGATTTTTATTTGTTTTATTTGTCTCCCATCGCTTGTGCATAAGATGGCCATGTCTCAGAAATCAGTAACATTTACAATTTGAAACCTCTTTTCAAATTTAATTTCAATTTCAAAATCTTATGATTTGAAATATAACAGTATAAGATTTGCAATAAAATAGAAAGAAATACAGATTTTCTTGTTTCTATCACCGTAAAGGGGAGCAGATTTAGAAACAGTACAACATATTATAATCAATTTTGTAAACCTTTGTACCTATCTATTCATCTGTGTTAGAAAAAAGAGTAATGTAAATCTACAACAATATTATAATAATATGTAAACAATATTTCATTTTGCTAATGATTACATTAACCCACAGTTAAATAAAAAGGACGAATGTTGCCAATTTCATACTAAATATTTATATTATAACAAACTATGTATAACTTTGTTCTACATACAACTATGTATCTGTTTTGGATAAAGTAGTAATGTAACTCCTTTCTTGAGAAACTTAACTTGAGAATTCTGTAAATTCTATCAGTGAAGTATTGCTGTTCTTTTATTTCATTTTGTCCATAATTGCAGTAACTTACAGTTAAATAAATAGGACGAATATTGCCATTGTCACCCGGAATCTGTTCGAAATCCAAGCCCCCCGTCGGTGTAATAATTCCAAGGTTGGGGTCGATTGAGAAGTTCTTTTTGTAGTCACCGCTGACTATTGAATACTCTATGTGACTATTTTTCGTCCCTGGAAAAATGATTAATCACAAAAACAAATATAACTTTATCATAGAACTGGAAGTGGAAGAACTATCTTCTGATATTTGCTCCCATAGTAGTCTTAAAATACGGGAGAAATGGGGTGGCCTTACTCTACTCCGGGAGTTCACATTAACCGTTAAATAGTTTCATATAAGCTAAAGTAATATTGTTCAAGTAAAATTAACGTATAAGTCTAAACCATACCATTTAAGTCAATATCCCTAGCTTCCAACACTAAAGGGTTTTCTAAATGCTCTTCATTTTCCAGTAATCTAGCTTCGTACTTATTGGCGAGGAACATAGGTGCATTATCATTTACATCCTCTATGTTAATAACGAGTTGGGCTGTATTTCGATTTCCTTTGCCTTGGTCATCACGTGCCTCCACTGTTAGATAATGACGGGATATCAGTTCTCTGTCAAAACTTCCATCACCAGATTGCTTTACTGTAATTACACCTGTTATTGGGTTGAGATTTAATCTGAAAAGTATTGATAAGTTACAAATGAACTGTTAATAAAAATAAATAAAAAGCTTTTACCAATAACTATAAATATAAAAACAACTGCTACAAATATTACTATTTTAATGCCACTTTCCAAAATTAATATTTTATTGGAAAGGGCAGGTTTACGAAGTATTATAGCCATATTATAGCACCAATGGACAGAGCTGACGAGAGTAGTACAACAAACCCATAATATTCGCCGTTTTCCGTAGTGTGTATCGTATTGCTTCTGAATTCTACACTAATTGTCTCTTTATTAAATGAATCTTATATTGCCTTTCTTATATTTCTTCACACATTTAGAGCACATTGTCTCAGAAGTGTGATAAGTAAGATAAAATATATATAATTAAGTATCCTAATGTAGTTAAAAAAATGTTATATACATCTTAAATATCGAAAATATATAAAAATATTTAAATGAAGTAATAGTATTTTTTCCCAATTTTTACGTAAAGATAAAAAATACCATCTAATTAAATTACTTCAAAATAATTTATGAAATTCCGAAGCAAAAATTGCTTACTTGGTTTATATCAAGGCAAACCAGCATATCATCTGGTAATAAGCAAGCATGAGTTGCACTTACAATGTAAAACCATACATTTTTTATGGGATAGGAAGGCAAACGAGCAGACATGTCACCCGATGGAAAGCAATCAATGCCGCTCATAGACATGCGCAACGCCATAGGCAGAAGCGTTGCTGGCCTTTGAGCTCTTAGGCACGATGCGCCTCTATAGTGGTTTTCGCGGATGTCATCTTCCTGAAAGATGCGCCACCGTAATTTACTGTTTAAATTAATTAATCTTTTTTGCATATTGTTTCATACTTGTTTTGCCTTCATATCTGCCATACAGAGAAACAGATCCATGCAAAATTCAGCCTAAGAGGTTAAGGAAAGTGTAAGCTTATTTTTTAATGTTGAAATATCGCTGAAGGAAGCCAGTTCCACAGGGTAGTGGTATGTATTAAGACGCATATGCATTATGATCTTACTTAAATTGGTTAACAGGAGCTCTAACAATGTTAATAGTATTACTATTTTTTCTGGAACACAAAATGTGATACTTACAAATGAGCAATACTTCCCCCAAGGTTTGTGTATCGAATTCCTTTCGTTCCATAGTTATCAGAATCTGGGTCTAGTGCCTGTACCCATGCCACAGTAGTGCCAATGTCACAGTTTTCAGGTATTGACACTGTATACAGCGACTCGGTGAACTCAGGGAAATTATCATTTTCATCCTTTATATGAACAGTAATCGGTACTACACTATAACATCAAAGAAAAAGATAAAAATAGTAATTATTATCTTTGAGTAAAATAGTAATTATTATACTAGAATAAAAATCTGGTACTTTACTTAAAATAAAGTTAGGTTGGTTAGGTTCCAAGAAATTTGGTGGAATTCCACAATATTTGGGTATTTTACGATTGCGCACGGTTAGCGGAAAATTACCAAAAATCTTTTACAAAGTCGATGTGCGATTTACATATAAAACGTAAACAAATTTAATTAAATTACCTCATTTTAGGTTCTTTGGTAACAATTTCTTTGGCAACTAAGCTAAAATTCATAATTGTTATTTTCTCGTAGTCCAGTGGTACTGGTTCGTTCACTCTAATAAGAAATGACGCTTCATTGATACCCTTGAAAGGGGTAACATCAAATACTCCATTGTCACCTAATAAATATAATTCAAATGTTCCATTTTTACCCTGAAAATAACATTTTGTTTTAATAAATGCATAAAATTATAAATAACTTGAAGTTATGAGGTCTCCTTATTCAGCTTCAAAGCCCATGAGATGTAGAAAAACACCATCAGCCACCACAAGTTGGCTCTAGTTTTAGCTTGTTAATCTTTTTCTTTTATTCATACACTAGTACCAGAACAATATTCTTTGAGTACAAATCAGTAATTCTATAGGTTGTTAATAAAGGTATAATATAGTTGAGTAATGTTAGTCACAGAATATATTATGGATGAATTTTAGAATTAATTTTAACTTCCCATTTATGTAACAGATATCTACAAACTTGTTAAAATAATGGTGGTGTGATTAAAATAATTTTTGTTGTCTGAGTTTAGTTTTTTATTTATTTAACTGTACACGACAGTTAAATTCGCTAGTTATTTTTTCAAAAATTTGAGCTTTAAAAACTTAACTAGATACAATTATTAAACTGTTATAATAAGTCCACTAGTTCTAAAGTAAATCTCACCTGATCATAATCAAAAACTTCTGGAATAGCATCATGTAAAAAAGTAATTGGAGTATTTTGTTGAGCATTTTCAAATATTTCACCAACATATCTTTCACTGCGAAACCTGGGTGCTTCATCATTTATATCCGTCACAATAATTGTCACTTCTGTGGTAGCCGTGGGTAGTGGTGATATTTGGTGAGATTCTTCTGTGGCCTGCAAGGAATATAAATAATTGAGAAGTAAATAAAACTGCATACATATTTATTAATGTGTTATACAGCTAATTAATTTTATATTTAATTCACCTAAGATAAAAATAGTATGATTTATGGTTATCAGTCACACTAATTATTTACAGATAATAATAGAACTTTCTTAATCAGAAAAATATACTTTACTTTGCTTATATTAGTGATTGGCAATTTTAGACATGTCATTACTTTGTTTTGTTATTTTATAGTAACAACTTAGATAATATTTAAAGCTTATTGAAACATAAAAATATATAAACAATTCAAGAAGCTAATTTATTTAAGTATATTAATTAATAAAAGGCAAGTGTATTTACTTTAGAAATTATTATCATAATATTACCAAAATTTCCAGGATATATGCTCCATTGCTGTTAAGTGGATCTTCTCTATCTAATGGGTTGATAGTGTACACAATTCCTGAGCTACTATCAATGTCAAAGTGCCCTTCTCCACCAGATATGATACTATAAGAAATTATGTTGTTGACTCCTCTATCACCATCAATGGCTCTAACTGTGTAAATTGACAACACAAGTTATAACATACAACCGTTCCTTGGGGCAAATAATGCAAAAACACATATCTCAAAAATATAATAATATGCAAACCTTGTAACACTGATGTTCCTACAGGAGCATCCTCACTTATTCTAGTAACTGGACTTGCAACCACAAACTCCGGAGGTTGATCCTCCACGTCCTGAACTTTCACCAAAATAGCCGCAGTGCCTGTGTTTACCCGACCCTGATTGGCACGGTCTACAGCCAAGACCCGCAGTTGATATAATGATTTACGTTCGTAATCTAATGCATTTATTAAGCGTATTACACCTTTGCCGTTTACTGTTTGCACTGCAAAATTTTCTACATCACCATCAAGTTCTTGTAAATGGTATAAGACCTGCAGATAACAGTATAGTTATAATTTCAAATAGCTAATTTTACAAAAACAGTATAAGTAAACAAAAACATAGATGACATTGACGTTAATTACCAAGCAGACTGACTGCCTGAACTGACTAAAATTACCCATTCGCATTCACAATTTCCCTATTTTAGTAAAAGTAGAAACATATATTTCTATTTCGTGGGAAATAGTTTCTAGATATGTATGACTTTCTCAAATGTTGATTAGTTTAATTTCATTTTTGTGCATCAAACAATTTTACTTAATACTGCAAAATATGTCGGTGTCCCATATTTTAATAAAAATATTATAATTTTGTAATAAAGTACATTTAGAGTAGTTAGGTCTCTTTATGGATCTAAGTACACATATACAATAGCTAATCTAATTATACTGCTTACTTGTCCATACGCTCCTTCATCAAGGTCTGTAGCTTCTACTGTAGTTAGAATATTCGGGTCAGCGTTTTCTTTCACATTGATAGCGGAGGGATAAGGTTTGAATACTGGTTCGTTGTCGTTTACATCTTCGACTAACAACAAAAAACTTTGTGTGATGAAGTTACCTTCACCTAAGTGTCCATCGGTAAGTGTCAGTACAAAAGGATATTCATCGCGTGTCTAAAACATAAATAACAAATACATAAATAACGGTTGGTAAAAGACGAATGAAAATTGAAATATTTTTTAGTTTAGTTTCAAATGCATTAGCTTATTTTATTAGTAAATTATAAAATCAATAAGTTCATATACAGATGTTCAGTAAAGAATGGATACAGACAACAACATACTATAACTAGCTGTTTCAGTTATTTTTTAAAAAATAAAGAATAATTACTAAATCTATGAAATTGTAGCAAAACAAATGAAAGTTTAAGTTTAAACTACTTAGATGAAAAAAAAAATCATTATAAGTATTAGAAAAATGCGTTTTTATTTATGATGGTATAATGCATTATTGTACCAAATGTAAATAATTAATTATTGTTTTTAATGTACAGAAGGGGAAAATTTGGTAATGTTATATGGTATGTAATGGATGTTCCCATAATTTGTACATTATGGGAACATCCATTGCAATAAATTCTACTTTATTCTTTACAATAAATTCTACTTTATTCTTACTGGTTAATAAAAAACAACATTCGACATTAATATTAGTTTATTTGAAATGCTTTCTTTTAAACGGCCATTAAGATGGGCCTTAACCCATTTCAAGGTTAGGTTCATTACTAGACACTTTGTATATAATTTAGCTATTGTTAAAAAAAGGTGTCATGAATAAAGTTTTTTCTATTTCTATATTCTATAAATGTTTCTTACTTCTCTATCTAATTCCTTAACTAAATAAATATTAGCTTCGTTGGACGAAATGGCGTCTAGTCTTAAAATATCACTACCGAGCTGGTCTTTTATTCCAAATGTTAAAGTATCCCCATCAGGATCCGTGCCCCTCAGTCGGTAAATTAAACTACCTGAAAAACAAAATATAGAATTTGTTACGCTGTTACGACTCTGGACATGTGTATGTACATTATTAGGGGGCACTTGTACTCTTAACAGCAGTACGACAGAATGCTACCCGCTTTAAGTCTTTTACTCTGGGATTTCATAGAGATTACTTATAGTGTCGTCTGTTCGTCCTCAAAGACTCGCTCACTTGGGCTTCCAGTTTTAGCGACAAAATGTGGTTGCGTTCTTTTAAATGAAACAAAATAAAATAAATACTTTACAGTAAGAATGTACCTATAACTAAATAGAAAGTAAAATTTTTAAAACAAAAAATATAAATTTCTAAATTTTTGGGTTCTTTTATTGGAAAATCTATAATTTATTATGTGAAATATAAGTAATCCATATATTTAATTTATTGCAACAAGGCGTGTAACAAAAAAGATTAATAAGTCAATGATTAAAATATTATTGACTTATAGGATATATATTAGGGATATACATATATAATCTACCTACAATATCTAGCTTTTAGTTGTGTAATGAACGTCAGGAAATACGATACTTATAGAATTAAATAATAAAGCTTATACGACCCTGATGACTAATCGTTCGTTAACTTCCTATAATACTAGTAACAGGGGAACTGTAAGGCTTCCCTTGTTTAGTGTTTGTTGTCTTGGATACCCCACGCCACCCCAGCCCAGGCAATTTCCGGACGTCCATCTTTGAATCTTTACTTAAACGATGCACTGAATTCTAGGTTAGATATTGTTTTCTTATAAAAAGGTTACAAAGCGTAATATTTTTTACAATACTAAAAATAAGTTGAGTACACTGGGTTAGGTGTCTCAACTCGCTGGTAGCTGTGGACTGTCTCGGACTGATGATGATTATGATAAAATACATATTAATATTTTCTGGCAGATGAATGATTGACGATTGTTCGAAACACTTACCTACTGGTGTCTCAGGGCCTTCCTTCAACCTAACAACGATTTCCGATCGTCCATCTATGAGAAACCGTGGTGGTCTGTTGGCTGCAAACATTGGCAAAAGCGCCATCAGCAGCAACCAAAATAGTCGCCGAGACCATGGGTGACCTGGTTTTAATCGGACCCGCGGTTGGCTGCGGGAGAAATCTGAACAAACCCTCGTCATATTCACAGCTCATCTGACACATGAGTGTTCTTCTTTGTTCACTGAGATATAGAACATTTTCTCTGTGAATTTCCCTCGCACGGTTTTGCCGTGGGAAGGTGGTTTGCTTTGCTGGTGAAAGTGTTGTCACCTCAGGCTGACATTTCTAGCGATATAATTTTATTTACTTTCCGTCTAGTTCGTGGGTATCTGCAAAATAGATAGGCGATAAATTAGCACTTTGCATAACTACATGAAAAGTAACGTATTTTACTTTCTAATATATCAATTAATTGGAAAGTAAATTACTTTACGTTACTTTGGAAATTATGCAATGCATGTAAGAATATGAAAAATGCAATGGATATGGATATTCAAATATGTGAACAAAATTTTAAAGTAGCAATACTTTGAAGGCACTTAATTAACCTTGATTAAATTTTAATACCATTTAATAAAAATGTAATTGACCTGTGGAAACTCGGCCAAGTGAGCAAAAAGAAAGTGCGCTCTTTTAGGCTCCGTAGAAAAAACAAATTACGTCTACCGAGTCGACAACCGTATGTCCATCTGCATGATTTCGGCTTCTATACTCTGCGAGCAGGATGCAGAAGCCCCAAATAGGTTCTGTCTCTTTTCTAACTCTAAACATGATATGCTTCTAAGTTATAACAAAACAAATGCGGGCAAAAAGTAATATAACGCTATTATGTATCAATCGTGTCCACAACTATCACCCCCTTTGGCACGCGGTGAATCCTATAATACAGTAAATTAGACTGAGACGATTGAGATATCATTCAGTTTATTCACCAAAGATTGGTAACGCTTCAGCAATGCCTATGGTGCTGCAGATGTCTATGGGTAGCGTTGATTGTTTTTCATCAAGTGACGCGCTTGCTCGTTTGCCTTTTTATCCTTAAAAAAACCCATAAAAAGTACAGCTGTTACAGGCCAATGATGAATCAATATGACCCTGTGTTCGCCAATCCGTCTGCTCATTGTGGTAACTAGAATCAATCCAGAGGCCTATGAAAAACAGGGATTGTAACAAACCGGTAGTAAAAAAATGTACTGTATCATATTACTGTATCATATTAGTAATCATTGTACTGAATACACATAGAAAAATTATGTTGTCACAAAATAAAATTAAGTAGTTTTTATGGGATAGGAAGGCAAATGAGCAAGTTTGATGTAAGGCAATCCATATCGCCCATAGACATCTACAACATTTGCTATTGCAGATTTTTTGACTCTAATTGGTTGGGAGTGGTGCTGATTTTAAACACAAGTCCAAGCTCTAAAGTCGATTCTACTTTTTTGGAACTATTGAAGTGATTATGATTTCCGAACACAAGTATTATTGAGCTTAGTTGGAATGGTTAATAAGCACTTTACAATAAAAAATTTAAAAGATTTTCTAGAATTCTTTAAAAAAAAAAAACATTTCGTTTAGTTATTAAAATATACGTATTGCATATTTGTTTTTATTTGTACTTGTTTAACTATCAATATCATTTTAAAGAGTGTTGTTATTATTCACTGCTGGACATTGGTAAAATTGAATGGTGTTTCATAATCTCCACGCATGGCGGGTGAATATGGGGTCGCAGATTAGTTTTTAATCTCAGGTAGACCCCGCCGTCCATTCTCCGGTATTTGCTCCTTTAATCGCCTCATATGCCACTCACGAGAAGAAATGAAGAATCCTAGAATTTCTATGCTGGGAACCACATATCAAAGTTTATCAGAAGTTGGTCATCGTTCTAGTGTAAAATAAATTACCCACTTGCACTTTATTCCAAAAGCTATAACTTTGTTCTATAAAATATCGTCTTTTTTATACAATATTATAAATAGGGGTACATACAATACAAGCTAGAAAATCTGTCAATGTTAACGTGGACTTGTGTCAATGGACGTCATCGCATCAATTGTTTGTTGCGCTTACAGTGATACACTTTTATTTTAGGATTAATTTTTAAATTCAGTCAAATTATTAAAAAAGTTTATAAAATAAAAACTCTTAAAACAAACGCGGTCGTTTTGAACTTAAACTATCCATGTATTGTTTTTTTTACGTTAACGAAACATACATATAAAAGCAAGACATTTATGAAGAAACCCTCTCATTGAGATCTTAAGTATGGGTTTAGAAAAAGGTGTCATCGCTGTAGGTTACCTAGGCATGAGAACTAGTGCATGTCAGAGGCTATGTTGTTACTTCTTATTGTGTTGCACATTAACACAGACTTGCCCAACGCGACTGTATGGGTAAATAAAGAGTTAAGGCATGTTTAATTGCTCGACCGAAACACGTAATTAGTAAATTGTAATAAAATTTACTTCATTCATAATAAAATAGAAATCTGTGTAATGACTGATGGTTCTCATGGTATAATAGTGTATGATCCATTGCAATTTATTTGTAATAAAATTTTGTTAAGTTAGTGAAATTTTATATTAGCAGAGTTCTGTAGACAGATAAATTTAATGGGTATAAGTATTTTCTTTTCAGCATTTATTCCAATACTCAAAACGTCAATATTTTGTTTAGATTGGGTGACTGCTAGGTATAAGTATTTTTTTAGTAAATTTTAATGATGAATTACTGGAGGGACTAAAGTTGGGCAGCTACGAAGAGAGATATATTGTAAAAGCGGGCAGTAGGTATGAAATATTTGACTACCCCTAGTTGAATTGTTTCAACTAGTGGTAGTCAAGTATTGTCATCAGTGATACGCGATTGTAAAGAGTTCCTTGAGTGTAAGAGAGAGGCGGGTCATACTTCTCATGTTCTTCAAACTTATTATATATCTAATTTAAAAAATAAAGGTTTTATTGATCTTTGTCTGGTTAGTTCAAATTCTTTAATAAAAAAATAAAATATTAACAATAGTATTTTAATTTATTTTATTATTATTTTCTCTCTTACGCTTAAGGAACTCTAAAAATACAATCGCGTATCACTGATGAGAAAAGAGATTGTTTCATGAACTTACTGCTCGTTCCCACTCAGCTGAGACGAATCTGAAAATAGTGCAATTCGTTGATTTTGCACTGCGTTACACAATGTGGTTCTTAAACTAAATACTTATGGGCCTTTTCCCCGCGCACGATGTTAAATTTTATAGACTTTTTGTTGTTTTTAGTATAAATTGAGAGGCTATTACGTGTTTTAGAATTTTGTAATCGATAAAAAGTTAGTTGCTGTTTTTGAATAAAATATAATTTCACACTATTAAATTTAAATGCAAATAGGCAATTTTTGCTATTTCTTATAGTATTACATAAGGTGGGTTGTGCTAAGAGCTATTTACGATACTCCACACGAGTTCTCTCCTATTTGTATTCAAAATTCGTTCTATTAGCTTAGAGAAAATTTAGACTTTTATTTAGAGAACATTTAGATTTAATTTAGACACAGCCCATGTACGTACATGTACTAATTTATGTCCTACTGGGGCGCTTTCTGTCGGCCTCCTAATTTTTTGGAGGAACAGACCGGGGCTTATCCAGGGCGGATTGACGGGGTACCAAGACTATATATTTATCCTGATGCGGGAATCGAAACCTCGACTATTGACGCAGAAGGCTAAATAGCTTCGTTACTAAGCAAGTTTTTCCCCAAGTTCTGTGTTTTGCGGATTTTAAATAAACATATATCTTGCGTAATTGAGGCAGCTTAGATTTCTCAGATATCACCTTAGAAAATCCAACTACCCGCCGTGTTTGAGCCAAATAAGTACTTTCCCTTTTTCCTACTTATCCACGTAATTACATGACGTTACGCATATATTGCATAAAAAGACAGTAACCGACCAAATTGACGACGAAGTTCATTCACACGCGTTATTACAAAACAATGGACGAAATTATATAAAATAACAATTAAAAGCGACCTCGTGTCCCCAACCGGATGAATGTAACGTGTAGAAGAGTCGTTGACGTATAGTTTGGCGTGAAACTGTCGAGTCGCGATGTGCACTGAAACAATGGGGTCAGTGAGCGCGACGGGAGCGAAGGCCGATGACTGGTTGCTGACGATTTGGATAATTCTGTCGGAGGTTGACCCTTATTTCCAAATTTCCTAAACTAGTTTTTTTATAAGTGATCACCGCCGCCCATAGCCATCCATAATGCCGGAGGCGTGTCAGAGGCTTTTATGTTCCCCTGTATTTATCTTCAACTGGTATGTTATTACTTTGGTATGCAGCAGTTTTGAAAATCGCGCAAAAGCAACAACAGTTTTGTAGCGTCACGAACTCCATCTATTGAAAGTAATTGGAAGGAAAAATAAAATATTTTTCAAGCTGTTCATATATATATATATATATATATATATATATATATATATATATATTATATATATATGTATGTATGTATATATATATATTAGGTGTACAAATAAGTTTCCGCAGTTTTTTATAAAAAATTAGGAATTTATTGTAAAGGAAAAGTACATTACGTTTTATTCAAAGTATTTTCCATCATTTGCCACTACTTTTCCCCATCTTTCTGGCAACATTCGGATACCCCGTCGAAAAAACTCTTCATCTTTTGACGCTATCCACAAATCTACCCAATTTTTGGTGTCTTCATATGATGTGAAGCGCTGCTCAGACAGACCATGTGCCATCGACCGGAACAGGTGATAATCAGAAGGGGCTAAGTCTGGTGAATACGGCGGGTGGGGTAAAACTTCCCAGTTGAGTGTTTCCAAGTATGTTTTTACCGGCGCCGCAACATGTGGACGAGCATTATCGTGTAAAAGAATAATTTTGTCGTGTCTGGAGTAGTAATGGGCGCGTTTTTCCTTAAGTGCCCGACTCAATCTCATCAATTGTGTTCGGTAGAGAGCTCCAGTAATGGTTTCGCTTGGTTTCAGCAATTCATAATACACGACACCAAGCTGATCCCACCAAATACACAGCATGAGTTTTTTTCCATGAATATTCGGCTTAGCTGTCGATGTTGATGGTTCGCCGGGCTTAACCCATGACTTTCTCTTCTTTGGATTATCGTAGTGAATCCATTTTTCGTCACCAGTGATACGGAATACGGAATACTGATACGGAATCACTAGTACTTTAAGGTTATGGTGTTGCCAGATGACTAAACTTGGGATATTACGTTTTACATCTGACAATTTCTCCATAACCTTCTGGTGGGGCCATCTTTTGACAAACCGCGGAAACTTATTTGTACACCTAATATATATATATATATATATATATATATAGTATATATATATATATATATATATATATATATATGTATATATATATATATATATATATATATATATATATTTGTGTGTGTATATCCTATATATGTTTCTATGTTGTATTGCTTCCCATTTCTTGAGGACATTGAGTGGACATTATCTCACAACGGATTGTACAAACTGGATTGGTACACATTTTTTGCTCGACATTCATCGCTCTCTTCATACAAACTCGTCGGTTATGGCTACTTCTGACCTGGCTTTTCTTGAGTAACTTGATATGACATAAATTGTTTGATCGTGCCTCCTTGCATTCTCTACCCGAGTAATGAATAAAACTCGTGCTAATTTTTCAGTTTTCTATTTTGGTAGCCCTGAGATATTTAAGATAATTTAGTCAAGAAAGTGTTATAGTGGCCGAATTAGTGAACTTGAGTACGCAAGGACCATGACGGATGCAAAGTGCCGCCGAAAGCGGACCAAGACGGCGGCCGAAACAAGAGAAAGCCTCCATCCTCCGTTACCCATGTAAGTTATGACCAAACCTTGCAGTATTTACATCCAGATGTACAAAATCGTAATTATATTTAGTTAAGGAAAATTATATCTAAAATAACAATATAAATTTTAAATTTTTTAATTATTTGTATTAAAGTCAGTCAGTTATAATCAAAGATTTACCGCCGTTTCACATTGACAGATAATCTTTTATTTCTCTTTTTTAATTAAAGATAGTAATATTTAAACGACTAAGAAATTAAACATAATATTAGAAAAATGCAAGAATGCAATAACTCATACTCTTCTTTGCATCTTGTCAAAATTATTATTCGTGATCCCTAACAGTTTACGTTTGTAGGAGCCATACTTTAAAACTAAAAATCACATTTTAAAACATAATTAAAAATTCATCACTACTCCTGTAACGAGAAGTGAGTCGCTGTTGGAAAACAATCAACGTCGTCTATGGAAATAGATTTAACACCAAGGGAATAGCAGATGCGTTGATGGCCTTCGAAAATTCTTATTACATTGTTGTATTTCTTCGGAAAAGCCGCCAAAGGAACCTGGCTTTTAGAAGTAAAAATTTTGAAGTGGTACCTTGTTATTTTACTTTCGTTGCGTATTATGTTATAAACAAAGTCTTGGATAAAAGAAAACACCTTTATATAAAGTCTGACTTTTATAATTTGCATACTATCTAATATTTAAGTCATAATTTAAATATATATTGTAATGCTATAATGTAATTTTTAAATATAATTTTTAATATACTCGTAATATATTATAATAGTTGGGATAACTACTTTTCTTAATGTTCATAACTATTCATTTAAATTTAAATTACATACATTTATGTTCTTAAAGTACTTGTTCTCACTATGGTTACCAACTTTCAAATAACACAGATATGTCCACCAAATTTTTGGGGATATTTGTGCAGTTGTATACAAAAATTTATCCGTGCGTGATAACAGCGTAGTATTATTTAATATTCTTGTTTTAAGCTACCCTAAAACCCTTTATAATTCGGACTATACAATGATCTTCATCAAAACCAGCATTTTAAATGACAACTCTGCGTAGGTACAGATTGTTGCTAGATTCATTATTAGTAATCCAGTGGATTCGATTCGAGTATATGAGCTTAGTTTATTTGTAGGTTAACATCTAAGCTTATAAAATTGTAAATATGCGTGAGGAATGCACTAAAAGTAATAAAGCCTTCATGAGAATATGGCAAACCATTTCTTACCGATCCGTTACAGAGCGTTACCTTCATTTCCCAATCTGTATCTATAACTGTAATGTTTTGTTTTTATTGTTTACTTTTTGGCAATCACGAGTAACGGGCGGTTAGTTTTAGAGCCTAGACAAATTTGGTTATATTTTTGTTGACAGCCACCATAAAAACAGACTTAGTCTTAGATTTGAACACCAAAGAAACGACTCCGTGTCGCTCTCTTTTAAGCAAACGTAAAAACAGTACGTTTCGGGAAATTTTAAAACCGATACGATATATATTTTGATAAAAATTAATGCTAATAATAGTTGTGTTGGTTCTATTTTTTTAAACAGTATTATTTGATTTACGCCTATTAGTAAAATGGAGTAGAAGTGTATAAAACATTTACATATTAAAACTTTGTTTTAAAAGTTCTTAGTAGACATTATTACAACGTCCATATTTTAAACGATTTGTATATAATCTTTATAGAACTTATAAATCATTTATTAAGAAAATCTTTTTTTTTATATTTTAAACGATAAAAAGACATATTTTTATCGAATCAAATATTGAATCGCGTATTGAATAAGCTTCCTTCGCCGTAAAATGGCATAATAGTTTATTTTTATGGGTTAATAACCAAACCAGTAAAACATAATTATTAATTTAATATATTTAATTTTGGTGGTTGATTTTATTTTAATTATTTAAAAACAATATCCTACTCTTAGCCTCATTTTAACGAGAAGACTAAGGGCATTATCCTGTAATCCAAATTGGTAAACCCTAAATTTCTTTTCTTCTACAAATGTTTTCCAGACCACAGGCCACCTCACTATGTCGTTAATCCGTACTTGAAATATAAATAAATGAACTTTTAAGCGGTTCGCGTATTCGAGTTTGAACTCGGTGGTTCGTGTTTTTAGTATTTAAAGTGGAATACCTAATAAAATGAACTAGAACGATTTCAGTACAATTCTTAATACGTATCACCATTACACATAATGAAAACGCCTTTGTGGTATAATACTTCAGTGGCTCGATAGTTGATGTTTTAATTGTATTATTCTAAGGTATAACTGTGAAAAACAAATGAGACACTTTAATAATAATGGTGAACAACGCTTAACATATAATTTTCTATACTTGCAACTTTTTTAAACTTTCCATTTAATAACAGAAATCTGTTCATAATGATAGTCTCCGCGTGTAACAATTGTTAGCAATAATTCATTTACGATAATTGTTATGCAGCAGAGACCGTCACTTTATTTCGAACAGGTGCGTCACGCAATCACAGTTTTAGAGCCCTATTTTAACAACATCGTAATTGTGAAAAACTTATTTTGTCTGTACATCGAAAAATACATTGAAAAAATGATGGTCGTTCTGCCATATTTTGAATGTAGACTTGGTGTCAAATAGCCACATTTATTTCATTTAATTTCAATTCTACGCCTTAATTAACCTATTATATATTGAATAACAAGCTACCAGAATTACACAATATAGATAATATGTCTTTATTAAACTAAAATCATTGTTTCAATGTTGTAAATTCACGTTGAAACTCAAATGAAACATAATAAATACATATCATACTTATTTATAGGTTTAAAGAATAAATTAGACTTTGGTCATCAAATGGCATGTAGATGCAACCATAAGGGATATCTGATGAAAGGCTGATTCTAAAATGCCACAGAATATTAACGACTAGTGCGTGATATTCTGTTTAAAGTTCATCAAATGAAAGTTTGAGGAAGGTCTGAGTCCAGTTCCATATGATGAAAATCCTTCTTATATTATAAATGCGAAAGTTTGTGAGTATGGATGTATGTTTGTTACTCTTTCACGAAAAAACTACTTGCCAGATTTGGATGAAACTTTACAGTAGTATAGGTTATACATCGGAATAACATACAGGCTACAATTTGTAATGATTTTATGTAACTTTGATCGTAATATTATATTATTTCTTCCTATTCTATTACTTCTATAAAATATATTTATATAAAATGATTTGTCACGAAACTTAATGTGGCAGACCAGATTCCACGCGAGCGAAGCCGCGAGCAAAAGCTAGTGAAAATATAATTACGAATTTACTTTTATGCGAATGTTTAAAACATGGTATGACTTATAGGCAATTAAACTTTTTATTTTTTTATCATGCATATATTAGTAAGTGTGGTCGACTTGAGGGAAAGTGCTTAATATCACAGGTGGTTTCGGCAGACAATGGGAGTGCAGCGTTGCGGCAAGGAGACATGTGTTTGCCACTTATCGAAGTGCCTTTTCTCATGTACACGATAGCGGTGACGTTGTATATAAAATATTTTATATACGAGAAAATAGTCACCACTTATTTGACACAAAGTACTTGCTATATTGTCGTTCGACTAATTGGCTCAGTGGCGGGGCCCTCCGCCCGCGGAGTCAATAATCGCGGGTTCGATCCCCGCATCGGAATAAATATATGTATGAATTTATAAATATTTATTCCGAGTCTGGTAACCCCCCAATCCGCATTTTCTTTCCTGCCCTTTCCTTTCTTCTCTATCTTTTCCCTTTCTCTCCGCCAATCCACGAATGTATGACTAAGGGCGAGCTTAGTCGCAAGCGTGCCGACAGTCCCGGGATCTACTATGGTGCCTTAGATCAGCATGCGGGGCTCTGCTGGGGCTGACCTCCATCCTCCTTTGCGGCTCGTGGGATTCACTAAGACGAATTTTAATATACCTAATTTGTTGAAAAATGACGGCGACGTGGTACGCTACCCGTCATGATTCCCACGAGAGCGAGAAACGATTAAGGGAGAGCCGTTCAGCTGCGATGAATGTGAGAGGAAGAATGGATGAAAGGATGGATGAGTGTGGAGGAGGCGGGGAGGGTATGCCGGGATCGTAGCGGATGGAGATCTGTGGTGTCTGCCAACCCCTGTGGGGAATAGGCGTGAATATATAAATAAATAAAATAAATATATTGTCGTTGTTATGGAGATGTGTACTTTTTTATTTGATGAAGTTGTAAAGTTTTTCCCAGACAGATTATATTTTTCACATGTTGTAGTGGGAGCTATACAAGCAAAAGTTGATCATTAATAAATACGCTAGGTGCTGAGGAAAGCATTGGTTAACGATCTTAATTATTACATTTATTTATTCAAAACTGATAGAGTACCGTGTAGATCCCTGACAGTGACGGCTCTTGATAAACCCGGTGAAGAGGTAATGAGTGTGAACCAGTTTTTACGCGAAAGTATCTCGGCCTGTGTAATCATCCGAAGTTCTAGGGCGACATCCTCCTTATTTAGCCAGTCTTAGCTGGTTTTTATTTAGAACGTGGTGTGCAAGAACTATTTAGTGAAGATCGGAAGCGTTCGTCCAGTTAGCTTAATAAGGAATGCTTCATATTCTAAGCTGTCCGATTTGTAAACAAGAACGTGTGAATGACGTATAATAAATAATAATAAAAAAATACTACTGTGAAATATATATGTCGGTAACATATTGGAACATACATACATACATACTACATATCGTCACGCCTGTCTCCCGTAGGGTTAGGCAGAGACCACAAATCCCCATCCGCTCACATCACTCTTATCTTGTTCCTTGCTTCCTTCACACTCATCCATCTTATCATCTATCCTTCCTCTCACATTCATCGTAGAAAAACGGCTCTCCGTTCGCCCTCCTGGGAATCAGAACGTAACGGGTGGCAAACAACGTCATCGTCATTTTTTTTTAACGAGTTAAGTTTCCTTATATTGCATCCCACGAGCCGCAAGGGAGGTTGGAGGTCAGCCCTAACAGAGCTCTGCATGTTGAGGTAAGGCAATATAGTACCCGGGGGAGCCCGATCCTCGGACGGTGGGCACGTAGTGTCGGTTAGTCGCATCTAAGCTCGCCTCTAGCCACGCATCCTTTGGCACGGCGGACCGTGGATTGGCGGAGAGGAAGGGAAATGAATAGAGAAGAAAGGAAAGGGCAAGGGAAAGAAAAGGACTTAGACAGGATGATAGGGATATGATACTATTCATTTTCAATATTCATACACCGAGATTTTTTGTTTTTTGGTTAGTCTCGGCTGAACCAAATTTCGCAAAAACATAGGGTACTTTATAAAGAAAACTTTAGACTACGTTTACTCCAAAATCTTTGGGATTAGTATGATAAAAGAAATCTTAGAAATGAGCCGCATTAGTAAAGATGCGAGAACATGAAATAAAAAACATTTTTTTACAACTTAGAATCCTTCATTAAACAAGCTTACATATTTCAAAAAGGACGGCAATGCCGTTTGCTAAATTTTATTATTGTACATAGATGTCTATTGGCAGCGTTGATTGCTTTCCATCTGGCGACATGGTTGCTTGTTTGCCTATCCCATTAAATAAAAAAAAGAGAAATATTTAGTTTTACAATTATATTTTAAATAATACTTGTAATTCAACTGTTTTTTTAATTCCTAAAATGAAAAATAAGTATCGTTCTTATTTATGAATCAATTCGCCACGAACGGTCGTGCAGGGCAGGTGAGCGGCGAATCCGCCGAGCGGAACGGTGCGGCCGAGCGTGCCTCCCCCAGGAATCGAACCAGTCATCCCGCAACGTATCCGGTATGCGTCGTTCAAACGTCTCACACCTGACACGGTACATGTTATGCGATTCGCACCCATACGATTTTTACTTGTTTTCGATCATTTAATCTCTTCTTGTCATCGATATAGTTGGTTCGGCTAAAATGATTTTTTTATTATTATTTTTTTCATAGCTCATACATGTCCGCACTACTGAGCACGGGCCTCTCAATTTCTGTAGGAACAGACATTAACCCACCACGCTTCTCCAATGCGGATTGGCAGAGTTATCAGACTCGGAATCTGATAACCCTGCCTCTGTAGGCCATACATATATTTATTCAGTGGGACATATATGAGCTATTAAAAAAAAGTTAATGAAATCTGGGAGGTCGCCCATTCAATGTTGGTGTGTCAGTTGTCAACCTCATTACATGAGCTGTATCCTGACCACTCATAGGCCAGGCTTTAACAACCGGTAGATAATAGTTTTAATATAGTAGTAAAACTAGACCGACCGATTGGCTCAGTGGCCGCATCGGAATAAATATTTATATGGATTTATAAATGTTTATTCCGAGTCTGGTAACCCCCCAAATCCGCATTTCCCTTCCTGCCTCTTCCTTTCTTCTCTATCCTTTCCCTTCCTCTCCGCCAATCCACGGTCTGCCGTGCCAATGGATGCGTGGCTAGGGGCGAGCCTAGTCGCAAGCGTTCCGATCGTCCCGGGGTCGGGCTCCCCCGGGGACTATGGTGCCTTACCTCAGCATGCAGGGCTCTGCTGGGGCTGACCTCCATCCTCCCTTGCGGCTCGTGGGATTCACTAAGACGAATTTAATATACCTAATTTATCGAAAATGACGGTGACGTGGTTTGCCACCCGTCACGTCCTGATTCTCACGAGGGCGAAAAGCGACCTATGACGAGCCGTTTCGCTGCGATGAATGGCAGCGGATGGAGCTCTGTGGTCTCTGCCAACCCTTGCGGGGGATAGGCGTGAGTATATATAAAAAAAACTAGACACCAGTTCGAGGTGGCTGGGTTTATGCTGTCCTATCCGTCTGCCCAGCTTGATGACTGTGATTAGGTCGTCCCAGCATGGAAGAAGTAATGAAGTCTACGTTTAGTTGTAGACCACTAACACTAATAACTATTTATGAATATGCGAATTTGTACATTTATACGTTAATAATTCTAATATACAAAGCTTGCACGATGCTATAGTAGCACCAATTGGCTGGTTCAACTGGGGAAGCCTGTGGCAGTCTATTGCTGGATATGGTGCGATGATGTGCGCATGGCGGGCCTTAGAGACCGAATGCGTGAAGCTGAAGATCGGGATGTAATGGTACATTCCGATCGTCAGCGTCACTCATCCGCATTCAATTGCCGCCAATATTTTGTGCGGGTATGGCCCCGCACAAAATATTGGCGTCAATTGATTGCATTTTACTATGTTACCGCATTTCGTATGATAATCTTTTCTCTTTTCTCTTCCTTTACTTACTTCTTCCCTTGTCAGTAGTTTCCCTTCATTTCTCATTAAATACTTTATCTCTTCCATTATGCACATACTTACTCTAAGGTGGATAAAACATCTGAAGTGCTCTAGAATATTTTATGTGCGTTATTAAGTGATAGCATTTTATTGTTACTGCTTTTTGTGCGATAGTTGCAGAAATCTGCAGGTCCAATTCGTTTTCGCTTCTTTTACTTCCTTTTGCCCTTCAATTACTTCGTAGTTCCCCTCCCATTATCTCCTTCTTCCTTTTCCATTATTCACATCCTTATTCTAAGGTATGTAATCCATATGCTGCACTGTTAGTTCATGGATAGCGGTGGTTGCTGATCCTCTAGTAACCCGCTTGCTTTATGCCTATCACGTCAAATAAAATGAGGTATGTAACAAAATAATAAGACCACAAATTATGGAATGAACTTTCCGTTTCTACAGTTGTTTACGGAATGTTCTCTAAGTATATTATATAGATGTTTATGCTACAATGGTCATTGCACTGGTTTTAATAAAAAAAAAATCACCTCAAAACTCACTCTACTGTAAAGACTTTTTATATAAATTTCGATATTATCAGTTACCCACCCACGGGCCATGTCCAATTTTGTTTCATTGTATAATAATATTCGATATTGAAGTTACTGAAGAGAAAATATACTATCCACGTATATTTAAAAAAAAATTGGTAATTTGAGACTGGCAATATTACATTATTCGCCTGAAGAGTTTTTCGATCACTGTGTACTATCTGTACTCATGATACTCAAACATTCGCAAGATTATAGCCACTAGTAGATTTAATTTTTATTTATTCAGATACAAGTTGCTACAACTGATCATGATGGGAAAAATCGCGGGAAAAGACAAGTTTGTCGGAAAAGAAAGTCTTGGCCACTTAATATCAGGGAGTGGACCGGGAATTGCATTGCAAAACTCCTGCACTTCGCGAAGGAGGAGGAAAGTTGTGCTGAATTGGCTGCCAACCTTAGCAAGTCGGAGAAGAAGCACTCTTAGAAGAAAAAGTAAATTTATGGAGTGGGCTATGCTTGTATTACTGTATTGTATACTGGTCATATTTGTCTAGGAACTGACAACTGCTGGAAAAGAAGACTGCTGGAGTCGTGACCGCGTCTAGGGGAACGCAATGTGACGTCTCCTGGTCAAATAGAGCAACAATCTAGGCAGGGCGGCTGGTAGAAACGAAATGTGTGTAGCTGAAGATAGAGGGGCTAGTCGGCGCACCTTAAGAGAAGCCTATGTTCACCAGTGGACTACCGTGGGCTGATCATATTTTTCGTATCGTATTTCGCGTTTCGTGGTAGCTTTAAATACACCGTAACTAAATGTTGGAACAACTTGCCACCACCTCTTCGTGACTTGCTTACTATAAGTATGTTTAAAAAATATGAAAAACTAATTTTAAGTATGCAAACAGGAACTTGTTCTTCTGGTTGAGGTGAATTTATTACATGATTTAGTTATTTTTAATTTTATTGTATTGTATGTGTATATGAATATGAGTAGTAGTATATATATATGGATATATGTGTATGTATGACTCTGTCCGTATCAATGTCGTCACTGTGGTCCGCGATCTGACCAAGTTGGTTCTTGCTGAAAACTAACGCCAGTTGCTCCAATAGAATGCCTGGAATATGGTAAGCAAGAACCATTTTATGACATTTATTAGATTAATATTATTTTCTTTTTGTATGTTTATTTGTATATTATAATATTTTCTCTTATAGATTGTTATGTTAGTTATTGTAAAAAAATATGTCAAAAATAAAGATTTTTCTATTTCTATTTCTATTTCATAAAAGAAATGAAATAACTCTTGTTCTTTGAGTATGTTACCATGTTACGTTGCGCTTCAGCATTTATTATTTTTAAATCTGCAGGCATACTATGACAAGTACAATTATATAACCAAGCACCACATGTGCATGAAGTCACGAAGAACTTTCGTTTTTATGGAATATCTTACCGACGGACCATTAAATATAATACGTTGCGTTCACTATAGCAATAGTCAGTGAGAGTATCCCATAATAGCAATGTTGAAGTAGTTTTCGGATGTTTTGCGTTGTCCAATATTTGGAAAACTTCGTTTTTGGCCATTGGATCATAATTATAAGTATCAATACGGATGTAACAATCCACTGCTATACATTGGCCTTCCTCACAAATGAGGAGTGTTACCATAATCCCCAAGCCTAGCATGTGGATTAGGGAACCTCGTAGGTCGTAAACCCAAAGTAGAAGAATGAACTTTCCTTCTCTAGATATAGGTTATATCTAGAGAATATATATATTGATATTTGTATTAATATTAAAGTATAATAGAATATTGACGACTGACGATCAATTAGCTTAGTGGCGCGGCCTCTCGTCCACGGAGTCAATGGTCGCGAGTTCGATTCCCGCATCGGAATAAATATACGTTGGCCTACAGATATTTATTCCGAGTCTGGTAACCCCGCCAATCCGCATTGGATAAGCTTAGTGGGTTAACGTCCGTTCCTCCAGAAATTAAAAATAATGTGGATACTACATTTATTGTACACTGCATATTATATTTGCCCCAACATAATATTCGTTCGTTTATAAAAAAAATAAGAAAACATTTAAGTTCTATTATGTTTTATTGTGTATTGGCCGCTTGACTCAGTAGTAAGAGTTTCTGTCTTCCGAGCCACGGATTTTGAGTTCAAATCCCGCTTAACATATAATTACTTAAAAAAAGGTCTTTGCACGTTTCATGTGTGTCTGAGATATTTCATGTGATACAAAAAGATAAGAGAGAATAGATAAATATTATATTAAAAGATAACCATGATGATTATTAAGAAAAATCATGTGAAATTCATACATCTGGAATACGGGGTAAAAGAAAGTTATTATATTTCTGGGCCACGTGATACAGATTTAATTATATAGAAGTAGAAATCGACGTATTCGGTGAAATTAATCGATCCTATTGTAATGTTGTGTTGCAGATAGTGGGAAATCGCATGGGAGCAACTTTTGATTATATCTGTGTTACAATGGAAAATATTCATTAATATAACGTATGTTAATGAATATTTCCCATACGGCTATTGTTTTATATTATTCATAGCATAGTTATTAAATTGTCTTACGAATTGATAAACGATTTATTATAATATGAGTACCTAATGGTTTGTTGACTAGATTGTATTTACTCGTTTTGTAGGGTCGTTGGTTTGCTAACCACAAAAAAACATTTACGTGTGAGGCTGGACTAATTTATATGTTGTGCTTTATGAACTTGTTCTAGTTTGGGGCTTATTTGAAACTATTTAATATATAAATATTATTCTGAATAGTTTACTTTTATAGAAAATATTTATATCTTCTCAGTTCTTAGATCTTCATTCAATTCCTTTCAGACATTTATGATTCCTATCCCATGACGTGGCCTGATGTGAAGCGCGTCGCTCAAGACCGATCTCAATGGAGAAGCACTGTGGACGCCCTCTGGTGGGGCAGAGGGCCTCGGGGACATAGGACCATATGATGATTCCATATCAGATCAACAAATATTTGGATTATTATTTTGGATGACTAGAGTTGTGTTCCAATTCCGACGTTTAATTTAAATCCTTAAAATTAAGAAGATGTAAAAGTGAAGACCTTGAGTTTAATGCTATTCCATGCAGAAAAATAAATATGATATCGATAACTTTCGTCGCCAACGAATAATTTGTGTGGACCTCAAAATGTTTGGTCCATAAATCGCGATCCGTCACGGTCTACTTCAAGCCGTAATTTGTGCGAGTACCAAACAGATCACAACCAGCTGGGCTGAACTATTGGAGAGTGAAAAGTATTTCGCTAATGTATTTTATGACAGAGGAATTAATTCAGGTCCTAGATCACCAAGGTACACTATAGATGTCAGACTTAGAGATGCAAATTAAGATCAATATCTTTACCATATTAAAATATTATAAAACTAAAAATTTATGTGACAGTTTTTGTATATCAAAAAAAGAAAGTATATGGGGTTAATATTTAATTGAGTCGATAAGATATATGCAATTTTAGATTAATCATAATAGTATAAAATCTTAAATTGTTACGAGCAAACTGATTATTAGCGTTACAAATGATGTACTGGTAAAAGCTTTTAATTGAAGTGGGTGGCAATAGGTCCGCTATTTTTTATAAATTTGGTACACACTAGATACTCCTACACCGAAAAGCATACGTTAATAATACTCGAAGAATTCATTATAAGCTATTATAATTTTATGGATACATTATTAGTGCAATAACGGCTTGTTGATAATAATTTGGTAGTTGTCAAGATGAATGAAGAGAAGTAGATATTTAGTTACTGTGGTAAATCTTAAAAGGAAAATGGGAAGTAAAAATGTAAATGTGGAGTTTAGTGCATCATTGACAGTTAAGTTAAAATTATATTTACGTTAATTTTGATTGCGATACAGATTTCCGAAGTGAATTGTGTTTTCTAAAGACCTTGTTATTTTTTATGATTTGGACGTTGTTTTATCGCTCGATCGAGTCGGTATCAATTAATTGTTATAAATATCTTTGTTTAATTCCGTTTATATGTATATTATTTATAACATAATTGTGAATAATATCGATTGGCATAAATGTTAGACATTTATTAATAAGAAGTCTTCGATAAAGGAAAATGAAGAGAACAGAAATGTTAACGACGACTGGCAAAAGAAATTAACGTTGCGAATGTGGATGGAAGGGTCGGTAGGGAAAGACCACGGAAAACATACCTTGATCAAACGGATGAAGTTTTTAAGAAAGGCCAGGTCAAGAGTACCCTTGACCAGCGGACTTGCACGAGGAGAATAATGAGTGTGGAGGAAGCAAGGAAAGTATGCCGAGATCGTAGCAGATGGAAATCTGTGGTTTTTGCCTGTCCCTACGAGAGACAGGCATGATGATATGTATGTATGTATGTATGTAGAAATGGTAATATGAAATAACTACAATACAATAAGGAATTCTTATAAATGCGCTTATTTTAATAATTATATATTTAGTGTTATTTTCTTTTTGCGAAATTATTTAGTTACTATTACCATAATATTTACTTGTTGATGATTATTGCGATATATTAGAAATTGGGACATTTTTTCATAGTTTATTACAATAACTGAAAGAAATATTATAAAAATCTCATTTCGAAATTCGCACATATTTATAAATGTTCATTTATATTTGATGAAGTCAAAACGTATAATAGAATCATACATATCTGCGTGTTTGTAAATATAACACTGAAATTGTGTTTATTTGAAATATATGCGGACATTTTAGTGTTTGTTATGATTTACATTTAGATTTTTTAAAAAATATATGTATCAAAGGAATCTCTTTAAAAATATTATATACTTTATGGTCCAAGACGATGATAAAATATTTTTTATGGGGATTTATGAAAAAATACAACAATGCACATAGAATAATATTCTAAATTCATACACGCTACAAAACTACATGCCTTTCAAAAAACAAAAAACGAAATACACTAATGTTTTAGATACTTTTGGGTTGACGATTGAATTTAATATTATAAAAATTTGGTAGTGCACAGAAATTCGAAACAAAAAATATGTATTCAGTGATGTAGTTATATTTAAATAAATTAATCATTCAGTCACAATTCAAATTACTTGATAAATATCGCTCATTAATAAGTAATATAATATAAATAATTATATTATAACTTTCATATAAGCCACATCTAAATAATTGAGCATTAATGTAATATACAAAAAATAAATAAAATAAAATAGCCTTTTTCCCTTTGACCTTCCTACATACATGGTCATTAAAATTTGTACATATCAATAATAATCATCTTTTTTATTTTAACTAATATTTTATTAGCTATCACGTCAGGCCTTATTGTTTTCGAGGCAATTTAATACATTATAAAAATAATATATTTTTAATTAATCTGTTAATAATATATATTTTAAATTATTTGTCGTGGTATGAAGTCCAAAAAATATAATCATTGCTTTAAATGTCGCAAATTATTTGATAAAAACGATAATACTTACAAAAATGTTTCCTGGTTATAAATTAATGTTTAAAAAAAATCGATTTGAAGCGAAAATGGTAATCGTTCACTGCACTTCCGGTATCTACGGGCTGGTTACTATGGTTCTAACGTTACAGTCGACTGTGAGAGTGTGCACGAGAAGCGAGCACGACACGCTAGCGACAACTGCCTGCATTGGTCTACAATCCGCATTAACTGCGTCCAACCCTTGGAACGGAAGCCATGCCGGTGATGGTATAGCCATTAGTCAGACACTTCAACATTTTTAACCGACTTACAAATGCTTTCGGATCTTAAAACTGTTATATAGACGTATATGTTTTCTAAGTATCAAGGAAGGTTGTAGACATTCGCGCGAGATTAGATGTTGATGACGCAGTAGCAGATTTTTAAGCGCTTTGGACGCCAGAAGTCGCGTCTAGGTATTTGTTCATATCATTTATGTGCTCTAATACCCATGTTTCAGTGTGGAGCTGTTTCTGACCCTTTTACTTGCTTTATTATTAGGGTATCTCTTAAAACAGGAATTTTTATGTATTTTTTTATAATTGAGAAAAATAATACTTACTACAGTGTTAAATAGTAAGTATTCCGAAAATACTTCTTATGTCCCCGAGGTGGGGCAGAGGGCGTCCACAGTGCTTCTTTATTGGGATCGGTCTTGAGCGAGCGAAAATACTACTAATTGTTAAATGGGATATAAGTGTGGACAAAAATTATTTATTAATTAATTCTCTATATTTTTATACTATGATTGGCAGAGTTGAAAGAAACATACAAATATGAATATTTTAATTTTTTGAAACATAAAAACGGAATGAAACAGTGAACCTTTTTAAATGGAATGACCGTAACTTGGCGTTGGCAATCAGGTCTATAACTATCGGAGATACTTAAAAATTGAAAAGCTTTCCATCCAAACACACATAATACACACAGGTGCGTTCCCACACACGGACATATGGGCACACTCGCCTATATCTATGTATGAACGTAATCTTCTGGTCTGATAAAAAAATCATATATTATTCTGCTTACGCTGTATTTATATTCAAAACGTTGGGCAACGGCGCGTGCGCACCGCTCCCACAGTGCGGTGGACGCTCGCTGACCGTATCGTGTTAGTTAGAGCATATGCCACTCCAACGATACAATTAATAGTAATTACTTAACTTATAACTACGTTCTTATAGTTTGACTAAGTACTACTTAAGGTATGTCTATGTGTTTTTATGCGGTATGTCGGTCAAAACTACGTCAATCACGTGTAAGTATATACCAACTATAATTCAATGTTGTTTAATTTTAGAGGCTTATAAAAAAATGCTTACGTTAATACAAAATATAATATTAATACTGGGACATTAATTGTGGATAAACTTAATCGTATTATATTTAAAATTAATCGTGGAAATATTTTAAATCGCGACGTTAGTAATTATAGGTAGTTCAAAATAATTATTTCTATGTAAAACACAAGAAAAATATTTATACCCTGTACAAGCTAGCTTGATCTTTTTGACAGATGTAAATTTTTCGGATTGACATAATTTTGCAATGACGAACATATTATTTTTTTATTTAATGATTTTAAAGATTGTAAAACTATTTAAAAAATACATTTAACACAAAAGTCCCTAAAGATTCAAGCGTTTTCCGAAAATTTTAAGACTTTTTATTGCTTTAAAGTAAAATTTAAATAGGAACACTGAAAATAATACACGCTTGTACAATGTTACATCGGTCTATATTGTATACTGCCTGTTATTCGTGTCCAATCCGTCCGACCGATGTAACATTGTACAAGTGTCTATTATTTTCGGTGTTCCTATTTCAATTTTACTTTGAAGCAGTAAAAAGTCTTAAAATTTTCGGAAAACGCCTGAATCATTAGGGACTTTTGTGTTATATGTATTTTTTTAATATTTTTACAATTTTTAAAATCATTAAATTAAGAAAATAATATGTTCGTCATTGCAAAGTTATGTCGAACAGAAAAATTTACATCTGTCAAAAAGATCAAGCTAACTTGTACAGGGTATAATAGATGTAAATGGCGTATTGTAGCCCTCTTCGATAGCGGTTACTAGATACTGCAGTGATTACATTGATTAATGTATCACTAATTTATAAAAACTTTTTAGTTCAATTTAATAAAATCTTTTTTACTATTTTTTTATTATTTTTAAATCTAATAATAAAAATTAATATTTTTTTATTTTTTTACGTATTTATAGAATTTGAAAATTAAAAAAATAATTTGTTTTTTTCGAATTGATTATAAATTGATCGCTTGACATAGAAATTGTAGAACATCTCGCACAATATATGTAAAGTTGTGATATACATGATGTATATGTGTGACCAAGAAATAAATTAATAATATTGGAAGAGTTCTATTTGAAGAGCCCGGGAGTACGGGTGACCCCCATAATACATTTGACTCACTATAGGTCCTTCCCCTTTTTATGTTGAGTCCATAGATTAAGTGCAGTCATAACTCTGAGTATCTTTCGACGTCATCGATGACGTCATTCTTTCGAATTCCATATAAAAAAAACGTACACGAAAACTAAGTTATACAATAATTAATTATTATTTTATACAAAAATATTGTTTGTATATACAATAATAAAGAAAGGCGATGTTATCGCTAATAGTGATTTCTTCTAGACAACCGTTGGATGGATACGGTGTTAAAGATAAATAGGAGTGATAGTTTTAATAACATTTCTAGAGTTGACAGTTAAACCCCAAATACATATATAATAGTTACGTTTTATAACTTTTAATTTTTCCCTTCCTCTATTCCTTCACATCCTTACCCTACGGTTCGTATTTCATCTGCAATGTCTTTAGTATTGCGGAGTCCTGCTTCATATGCTTCACTGTTCCATAATAAAAAACTCAGTCTTAAATCTTGTAATTATTGATTTCACGGCCTAATGTTGGACATTGATGTTTAGCGAATGAGGGTTTTTTTGACCCTGTGCTTATCAGTGCTAGAAATGTAGCGTTGGTTACGTTGTTTTTCTTCACCAATCAAAGTATTTGATCCTGATTTTAATGATACCACTATCAGTCACTTGTCAAACTTTGCGCTGGAGTAACAAAGTGATGTTAGCTAGGTTAACTTTTTCTCACGTGTACTTGCGTATAGTTTCTTTCTTAGCGACGGTTTGTCATTTCATAAGAAATTATTTTAGCCCCATAAGAAGGACGTGATGTGTGATAAACTTTTTATGACTTTCTCGACGTTCCGCAGTAAACAAACTGTCCGGAAAATATCTTGCATGTCTTATATTAAAGGAGTGCAAAAATATTCATTATAAATGTACTATATTGTGTGTTTTTCCCTTTCAAAACATAATTTAATATATATTTAAGCTAAATCATTGAAAGGTATAATCGAAAAATAAAATTAAAATTTAAAAGGCTTGATGTGTGTCTGGAAGAAATTGCTATTAGCGAAATGATTGGTCTTTGTATCCAAAAAATATCATAATAAATTATTGTGGGAAGGTCCCACCTACACTATTACAATAATGAATTATAATATTATTTGGAACTTCAAATAATATAATATTATAATGATTGGTAGTGTGTTGAAAAAATAATAGCTTAAGCAACTATTTAAGCTATTACTTTTTCAACCCAATCTGTAGAACCGGCTACCTTTAGTGGTATTTTCGATTGTGTACTAAAACAAAGTGTTAAAAAAAATTTAAATATTTGAAATTAATTTACATATATAATAATAACAATTACATCGTCACATATATTCATATTATAGAGTAATCAGCCCCGGATCTAGGGGAGAGGACAGGACCTAGCTCCAGGCAGAAATTTAAAGAGGCGCCAAATTTTTTTTATCGAGAATTTGAGTTAGACACAATTTATTTCACAATTAACTGTTTCCGCATACAAATATCAGAATACCATATTACATAATAAATTATTTTCGTTTATATTTTAAAATAAAATATTGTCGCATACTCCAGCTGCTACTGCAAATACTATTTATCGCGTGAACCTCACAATGATTGTAGAATAGTGCTGCTTGAAGGAATGACATTCGTCTGTATCTTGTGTGTTCTTTATAAACACTACTCGAAATAAATACCTCTAGACCATGGACTCCGAAAGCGGTAATTTCGCCACTGTATCAATTAGGTATGAGGACGTAGTATCTTAAATATGGAGGCACCTGCTTAACACCATTAGCCGTCTCGGATGGATGGTGTCGATGACGCGGGCCCCGTTCGATTGTTCCGCTCTATAGTTTTGGGTTCAACATTCGTATGTATTTGTAGTCTTTGTTTACGCTTTAGGTGTTATAGGTTAATGGCCTAATAGCCCATTCCTTAAAGTAATCAACATTCTAAGCTTAATTTCTGGTTTTAATTTTAACTTATTTTTGTATGGGATAGGGAGACAAACAAGGAGGCGTATCATCTAATGGAAAGCAATTAACGCCGCCCATAGACATCCACAAGACCAGAGGCATCATAGATGCGATGCCGACCTTTAAGATATGAGTATGCTTGTTAAAAAAATGGTTTTTCAACCCCACCTAAAGTAATTCACTACTGGACTGATAACGGGTTAAAATTGATTGATCTTTTTACTTACGTGGAGAATAATCATTATATAATAGCAAGGATGTGTGCCTAGCGCCATTTAGTTGTAAACAGGGACATCACATGATAGCTGCGACATATTATTCCTTGCGCAGATGACGTCTATTCTCAATAAAAAATAAATTTAATAATGAGTCAATCTATTCTATGTGGGAATTCCTCCCACTTGCACAATCACCTTTTCTCGACAGCTTCGATTTTTAAAACTATTTCTTTGTTATTTTGGAGGGTAGGGAAGGTAAAGTATGAATGTAAAGATAAATGCGCCTTGCTACATTTTTTTATATCAGTCCGTATCTATCTCAGTGGTGGGCACGGAGCATCCCATTTTTACTCGGTTTAATGGGGAATTCAGACACGGTATAAATAGAATAGGATAGAATAGAATAGAAAAACTTTATTAATGCCTTTATTAATAACTTTAAAAATACCTGTAAGTTATACAAATATTTATCTCTATTTATCTCGCGGGATTCAAATTCGCAACCACTGATTTCTAAAGCGTTAGCTTCGTCTCGGAGCCAATTAAGTACAAAATAAATAGGTTAAATGGTTTTATTAATGAAAATACAGGTATTATTATTATTACTTTTATTGTTATTAAATTATATCGTACATTCCATTTACTACCTATGACTGACATGATTCACAAAAATAACTTTCTAACTTTACAAGTCACAGTAAGCCAAGACAACGATTAAGGCAATAGTAGACTAGTGGATATCGCAACTTCACCTTTACACGGCTTGAGCACCACTGAAATAAAATATTTCTTTTTACAAATCTTGAGATAAACATTTGTGATATGTAATAATTAACAAAAATATTCAATGAATTAAATTTTCTACTTGAATTCAAATAAACAACAAGGATTTTATGAATTTACATACAATTTTTCGTTACCTATTAAAATCGCAATATTTAGTTAACTATTAAAATTGCAATATTTCGTTAACTATTAAAATTGCAATATTTTATAAAATTAAATTTATACATCGTATGAGTAATGTACCTATATAAGAGTAACTTCATTTAAAATCTTGCAACTTCATACAAATTTAATGTTCATTGGACACGATTTTAATATTTTTTGTGAATGGTTTATAGTCTGTTTATATCGAATTTTAATCTCAAAGCTAATAATTTATATATTGTGTGAAAAACATATATTTGAAATACCGTTTAAAGCAATTGAGCACGTGTAAGAAGTAGCTAAAAAAATAATTTGTTTGGGAATTTACTTTTTTAAATTTAGTAAATATTGTATGCGAATTTATGATTTTTGTTTATAAGTATAAAGAATAAAATAGTGAGGAGAATTATAATGTTAATCCTCATAGAGAAAATGTTCAACAAATGAATATAGCATGTTCATTTGTCGAATATTTGCACATTGCAAGTTTAGATTGTTAGATATGCAACATTTAAAGATCATATTTTTCGGGACACCGAAAATCTGTGGTTTTCTTTTGAATATATGCATGTGTTACCCAACGGAAAACAAGGAAATAGAGTTGTCCATTTTTCTGCAGTAATTGCAAATATTACTTTCTCGTTAGTGCGGTCGTAATTCCACGCTGTAACGTAAGATATTTCAGAGCGTTGACTGTATTGTAAATTTTGTCAAGAAAGATGTTATGGAGGGACACATTAATGTAATATACAATTTTGTTATGACTTATTGCATCAAAACAATGACGGTAATTTCATGTGATTCAAAAATATTTTGTTTTGCATATATATATATATATATATATATATATATATATATATATATATATATATATATATATATATATATATATATATATATATATATATTATTTAATAGAATCTTACATTAAAGAATGTTATATATTTTTTTATTATCCATTTAATTTACTACGGAACCAAAAAAGTATTGTCTTTTTCTATCTCGACAAAATCTAGGTGCACAAAATTTATACTACATTTACATCACAAATATTGGTTTGATATATTTGAATCACAGAATTATAGTAAGGAAATAGAAGTGGCATCCTAACTTTATCATCACCATTTATAACCAGGAAGTACAAGAATAATTTATTTTTCCCTACATTGCCGCTTATTATGTTAATATGTTAACCGTAACATATGCTACAATTCAATGTATTGTGTAGTTAACGTTATGGTTGTCATTCATTATTGTGTGCAGAAATCTACATACGTTCGCACTACTACAGTCAGTAGTTGCCATCTCTATTACCGTATTATATTGATTTCTGTGAATTATATTTATTAAAAAGTATGTAATACATATTATATTGATTAAATTTATATCTTCATTTGATACATTAAGAGTTAATGTTTTACGATATATCTACTAACACAAATCCATCACAATAATTTTAGAATATCAGTTATTTTGATTCGTTCCGATCATTTATAGGGCTGTTTATTATTTTGTCTACGCAGTAACCTACCAACTTATGCTAATTATTATTAAAATAGATTTCTAAATTGATTTGTCTATAAAATCTTTTCATTTAATAACATTACATAGATACATTGGCAAATAAGATAAAATAAAGATGTAATTTAAAACATGTAACATGTATAGACGTATTAAGAAGCTATTTAGGTACCTTGTATGTTACATATATTTTTAAATCGTGATCAATTATATTTTGATTTTGACTAGATTTATATATTCAGTACCTATTGCGCCATATTAGCATATTATTAATTTTTATATAAAGGTACTGTGCGGTTATGATTTACAAATCTTCTTATAACTTCTAAATGAGAATATCTATGTACATTGGGTGAGTTTACGTTTTGAGGTTATGTCTTATACGATAAATTTGGAGTCTATTGGACATGTTTTATGCAAAAATAATTTCAAAATAGAGATATTAGATAATTGGGAACAAAAACAATACACGCTGAGATGTTTCGAAAGATAATTTTTAAAATCTTATTCGGTGACTGCGACATAAAATGGAATTTGATTGAAAATTCTAACCTAGAAACCTTGGACCTTATGTGTTTGAAATATTAATTATTCAAAATTAAATTTTTATGTGCTTAACATTATTAATCGTTTATTATACAAATAAATTCATTATAAGTAATTAAAATAATTTGCCAAAGAAAGTACAAATAAATCAATCATATTAATAAGGTTTTCAGGTTATATCAATTATAACTTACTATAACTGAATAATACACTCTCATTTCTTGAAGTAAGACAAATGTTATCAGAGAGTTGTAGAGTGTGTGTAAATGTAAAAGCTATTATTTTATACACGTTGCACGACTATTACATATAACCATAATCTTGGTCGCAAATGGTTCAGTCTCCGTATATACCTTAATGTTAAATTGAACATTACAATCGTTATTGGCTTTTACAAATAAAGAAATATTTTTTTAGAACCACACAATAGTTAAATAAGATTCTTTTCCTCAAGATTCCATCTTCAAACTTACAATTTATTTATACTCAAGGACTACACTGTGGAATGCTATAAATCAAAACATCTATAACTATGTAAACAATTATTAGTTATTAATTTTATTTACACGCAATATCATAATCACAAGGCTACTATTATATTATTAACTGTGATTATATTGTGAATGAATATCGACTTTTACATAATGTCGTTGCGTATGCTTGGTCGGGACAGAATATGAGTATGAGGAGGATATATGACGAGAACATATTTGTTACTAAATATTGAATAATTTTCAAATCGTCTTAGGGTAAACATTTTTTATTTTATTGTAAAAATATATCTTTCTACTCTGCATGGATTTTTTAATACTTAAAAAGAGATACATCACTGTCTTTGATGTAATAGATTCTAGGATGTATTTCTTTGGAAAATAAATGAAAAACACTATGGAGGTACAATTCCGATATCATTGTTTTGATTTCTAACTCCGTTTACTATTAAAATTGAAGCTGTTCAGTTAGTTGAATTGTTGAAAGTTTATTAGAAATTTATTACTTTTACATACATTTTTTATTATTTAATTTAGTATAAGGACGCATGAGTGTTAAAAATATATAGCGTGCATTTTAAATGGCGGACAATATGGTTCACCTTCCAATATTAAATGAAGAATTGGGGTGGTATTCTTTTATACAAAAATAGTATTTAATTGTAATACAATGACAGACAGATGCACGCCAAATGATACAGTATCACTAACTGTGATATTTCTTCTACTAACACGATGAGCTAATTTTACGAGTGTGTTTATATTATAGCTAATTTATGTTGAGTAGGAACGTGAGTATTTTTTTACGTTTAGCTAGATTTCAACCCTTAAGTGTGTCAGACAGGTAGATTCTACCTTTATAATTATGTAAATCAAGTAACTTTTTAAATCGTTATTTCATACTCCAGTGCTACTTTATGAATTATAGATTGAAATAAAAGCTTTTTACATTATACATATTTCCTTTATTTACATTTTGAAGTTTTGTTTAAGTTCATGTATATTCATACAATTCCGTAATTTCAATATGCGATAAAGATTCTCGGTAAGCTGTAAGGCTTTCAGACATAGAAATGGATTCCTTGAGGTGAAGTGATTTTAAAAAAAGTGATTCGTGTCTCAGGCCCTTTAGCCATTTCATAACTATATTCAACTCAAATTATGCGTTTACAGACAATTTTTACTGGTTCAAAATTATTAGTACAGTAATAATTAAGACTAATTAACAATTAGGCGGCCGTAATACTGTAATGCAAATGGATCCCCTTAGTATCCGCAGCAAATCAATCACTTCGGGGGTCTTCATCGACGTTACGTTTTCGTCATTCACCTGAAACACATCACAATAGTATCAATAATATATCTTTTTCATCAAGTAAATATCAAAGATTGTATTACATCATTTATAGTTAATTGATTTCTTATTGACAAGTCTATTAGAAATATAAAATTAGGGCAAAGGATGACCAGAGACAAAGCGAGATTGATGAGAATTGTTGAGAAGTCCAAGTTAGAAGGTAATCATTTTTCTAACAGATTTAATATTGTTTTTATAGCAGATCTGATGCTTTTTTATGCTATTTGAACATGTACGATATTTTTAGTCAGATATGATAATCTTATGCTCCTCGTACTTTAAGTGCCATCTTTCAGGTTGGCAACACTGGTTAGAATAGATATGACATATCTTTGCTTTGTAACCGTCGAATAACGTCTACGTCGCACGACACATCGTGTCAACAGGGTTTGAAGACTGAGGAGTAGACAGCGGTGTCGAGTATTCTCTTCGCTGTTTTACCTAGTTTCGTCGTTTTCATCTTGTCGGCCTTCTGCTGGAAAGTCCTTCCGAGGAAATTATAACCAACAATGCTATTTTAACCAAAAAAGTTCTCACCTGTAGTATAACATCTCCGGGTCGCAGCCGGCCATCACGAGCCGCCACGCTATCGCTGTACACGGCCGAGATATAGCTCTGCCCGGACTCGGGGTGGCTCTGTACACTGAATCCCAGTCGGCTGTTCCAGCCGCGATTTAGTTCCACCGTCACTATCTGTTAATTTGTGATCACGAATTGTTTATGAGAAGGTTAAATAAAAAAATTTGCTTTACGGCAAGCGTTATGCAATACGAATGGAGAATGATATTAAATGTGCGATAAGAAATATTATAGAAATATATCCATAAAAAGAAAGTAAATTAGAAATTGAACTGTTTATAAGTAGTAATAGCATTAATATTCTATGCCTAACAGAGCGTTGGTTAGAGAGACTCTTATTTAATTTTAATCAGCATCAGGTTGGCAGTTCATACAGTTGTCCAAAAGCAATTCGAAGTTGCTTGTTTATACTCCTTAGCAAACATTTAAATTTAAACAAATCAAAACAGTAGTAGATTATAATTGGTTATTACTCTAGTGTAGATACACAATTTATAGTTACTTGACGTCTTATTGACAAATCTATAAGAAATATAAAACTTAGGCAAAGGATGACTAGAAATAGAGCGAAATCGAAGTAAATTGTGGAGAAGGCTTCTTCTTGATGAATGATTTAATATTGTTTTCTGTAGCGAGGTGAGTAAACGAGTATTCGAATCACATAGTAAGCCATCACCTTCGTTAATGTGTTGCTGGTCTTTCGTGGACAATACGCACATCTATTAAAATATAACAAGCCTGCTCGTATCTCATAGGCTGGCAACGCATTTGCAATTCCTAGGGTGTTGCAGATGTCTATGGACGGCGTTAATTACTTTCCATCAGGCACGCTTGCTCGTTTGCCTCTCCATCCTATAAAAAAATTTTACCGTCGGTTCGCTTTCAATGATCTCTAAAGGAGGCTCAGGCTGAACATTTTCCTTCTGGACGGCATCGATTTCCTTTGGCCTGGGCGGGTTCATTTTGATCGGACTCGGTTGAGTTTCAGTTTTCATCTTCCTCTCGTTGTCGGGAGACAGTGCAACACCTTTCCATTTTTTCAAACCATTGCCTGTAATTAATACACTTATGAAGTTTTAATAGAATTATATAGAACTTGTAAGCCGATAATAAATCTGCTGTCCATAAAATACGACACGTTAAATTTTGCCTTTTTGGATTTTTTTGGATTCCCTATAAATATCACGTCATTAAATATACAACCCCTTTCACTCTGAACATAATTAATAAAACATAAATATTGATATTTTTTACATATTTTATATTTAAATAAAATAATTGATAGAAAAAGAATTAAAAAAATATTTAAGAATTCGAAATTTTTCTATCGTAAAACTAAAATAAAATGAAAAAGTTGTTGTATTTGTTATCATCAGGACCATATCTGTATAAAAGATAATTTTCAAAAAAATTGTATGGAAAGACGAAAAATAAAATTTCTCTTTTCCATCATTTGGAATCGCAATATAACTAATAAATGGTCGCATTACTATGATTAACCTTCCTATACCCGCGCGTTTGTCTGAGAGACCGACAGAATGATTTTTCGATTTTAAATAAAGAACGAATAATGCTAGTTTAATGAACTTTCTAGTACTTGCCTAATTTGATACGACCTTGAAATTGACGTGACGTGTGACCAAGTTCATTAAACTAGCATTATTCGTTCTTTATTTAAAATCGAAAAATCATTCTGTCGGTCTCTCAGACAAACGCGCGGGTATAGGAAGGTTAACAAAAGAAGCAATGATTAACAAGATAAATAACAGTATTGATAGATTGCCATTCATTCATATTATTTATAATTATCGTTTCTTTTGTAGGTTTTGGATGTTTTCGATTTTGTCAACAAGATTTATCGTGATAAGAAAACGGAAGATTGTCTCATTTTTATCATTAGGTACATCACCCGTGCGAAGCCGGGGCGGGCAGCTAGTAGAAAATAAGAAAAATGATTATTTCCATACTTAATGTTAGAAGACCTTACCGTCGTCTTTGTGACTGTCAGACGTTGCTTCACTGCTAGAGGTGTGTAACACTGCACTCTGATATGCAGGGTTGCTGTGCATAAAGCGGGCTTCATCGCTTGATAGCTCTGCAGGCATAGATACCGGCTCATCCGAGTCCACAGGGAACACCGATTCAATATACCTCTGTTTCGTGCTGTCCTCCTGGTATATATTAGGAGCATCTAAGGTATCGTTGTCCAAATTGTTCAGTTCGTAACCGTGTGGTGGTACTGTAATTGAAGTAATTTAATTTAATACATCATTGGCACCTAATTAATATTATTTTTTTTAATAGTAGAGCAGGCAACGAGGATACGGATCGCAGATGCGTTGCTGGCCTTTAACGAACACAAAAATTTTTTCTTGAACACCCCAATTAATTAGGTGTCATGTATTTATGATATAAAATGTATCCAGTAATGTAATGGGAGATTTATTTGTAAAAAAATAATGGATTAAAGACCAACAAAAAGTTGACTATTAAGCTATTTATGTTATTTTGCAAGCTATAAATATATTATGGATTAGTACGAGCAAATTCATGATCCTATTTTTTTGTTGGAAATCAAATGGAAAATTTTCAAAGAACATAATTATAGTATTAAACATTAATTGTTTTTGACGTATATACATATATTGTACGAATAATTTAATTATAAAACTGTGTTATATACATTCATTTAATAAAAGGGTACATTCACATCATAAACTTATTTAAGAATAATCATGCTAGTATATAAGTGTTGTTCTTATGAATTAATTCTAAAGATTAATGGTTTTTCGTGTCTTAGTTAAAAAAGAAAATAGTTTGAGAAAATACAAAATCACAAATAAAATGTTACACCTTCACGAGCGAGCAATCACTTAATAATAATCATTTTCACAGACGGAAAGATAATTAGAAATAAATTTATTTTCCTTTTACTAGCTCATGTTCTTAAGATTTAGAAATACTTGTAAAATTAACATAAACTTTATTCTCAAGAAATATATATGCGTGTACCTGTTACCTGTGTGGTAATAATGTGTGTTAAGCAATAAATACATTTGCCTAAAACGAAATTTTGCAATGACAAACTTGAGGACATGGTTTAAGGACAAGCTCTATTGGTTCCTAATACTTGCAAATAGTTGTAAAAAGTGCTACGGTGCAGTTGTGTGAAATACGAAGATCAATAAGTAATGGACAAGTAAGGCTTAGTACATAATATCAAGTAATTAGTATTAAGTTGCAGACAAATTAAATATTTCAAGGGTTGAGGTTTGATTGTGGAATTCGTAACACAAAGTATTTAATATCAAATTTAATATCTCAAATGTGAGAACGAGACAATAGAATTAGTAAATTATTAAAAATAAATTAATTAATTTATTTTTTTACTAAAGTGAAAGTTCGGATACAAATTAAGAAGTAGACTTATCAAACAAAATACACAAGGTATTATGTGCTAAGCCTATGGAAGAGTTTTGGCTACAATGGTTCTTTGAATTGTAGTTGTGATTTAAAGAATCCGGTGGTCGGTCAATGCGCTGATTCGGATTGTGTAAAAGCAATATTCGGAGCGGTTCCATGTAGCGTGGCCGACAGAGTCTCACCTGTCAGGCTTAACTTTTGTTTTCTACAAGTGGGCGGAGCTGTGGGACTGGCGAGCGTAACCGTGTGCTGTCGTGGTCGCCGCGCTTCCTCAGTGAGCGAACGAACTGTATTCGAATGTCCGCACTCCGAAACAGCGGGTTCGGATTGCTCCATACTTTGTGTCTCTAGCTTTATGTTGAAACTTGGAGCATCTGTGCGAAAACATCTAATCGCTTAGTGCGTGTTGTGTCAAATAGCGCTGCTAAACGGAATATTGTGTTTGTAACCTCTAGTGTGATTTTTCTTATGAATCGTAGTTAATTAAATTCGGTATTAGTCAATTTTGTGCATAGTATCTTTTTAAATAATAAAATTGTTGTAAGTGTAATTTATCATTTCAGTAACGTAAAACTTAATTAATAAACGATAACTTTCTGTATATTTTCGTTCTTAACTAAATACCACTGATCACTTATTCTGATGAACTTTACCTTATTTTAATTACACATTCACAATATTTCACATATTGATACACCGTTAAAAATAAATTGACATTTTGAATCGATCATTACATGTTATATTTTTTGTTTATATTATGATTGGTCTATTATAAGAAAGAATCAATTATAATCAATCATAATATGATTGATTATAATAACAAGGATAAAAAGAATAATACATAAGTTTTAAGTGTCAACCCTTTAAAGTGTCAACAACGATATGCCTTTGAAACTCTTTATAGAATAGTAGAATTATTAATATTTTGCATTAGTGCTGTAATATAAATTAAATCATTTAAGATCGGAACAAATATGCGTTGGTTTAGCCTCCACAACTATTACGTTTTGTAACTCGTGATTATCGATATCAAACCTATTTACGCATAAGGTTTCCATTCATTCATTCATTTGAAATAAGCCATTCTTCTTTATTTAATTAAATGGACATTATTTAATTGATAACGAAAATTAGATACTTAAAATGAATTAATGTTCCATTCTTATTTAAGCCTTTTGTTCTATGTCATATCACTTTGGAATTATGAATGTATGTTATAAAAAATATTTATGTACGATGTAACAGTTATTATTTTTTGGAAATATTCAATTTTATCTTGTCAATTTGATGTTTTGTTAAGCCATAATCCGATCTATGACAAATTTTGTACTATAATATAGCGTAACCAATAACATAATAGAAAAATAAAACATATTTCAAGAACATATTTATCTTATATATTTGCATACCATTAGGTTGTTCATAATGATTGTTATCCTTAGTGAGTTTTCGAAACTTGCGTGGCGAGAGGCAGGGAGATCGGGAGCCGTCTGCCGCATCAGGCGTCAGTCTTCGTGCAGCGAGGTCGCAAAGCATTGATACTGCTTCGGCCCTGAAAACAGAGTTAAATATCATGAAAACAAGACCACTCGATTTTTAGGTTTTATCCGACAAACTCCATAAGAAATTATCAATAATGTTATATTCAGACGACCGATTGGCTCAGTGGCGCGACCCCTCGCCCGCGGTTTCGATTCTCGCATTGGAATTAATATATGGATTATATATGATATTTGAATTTATAAATATTTATTCCGAGTCTGGTAACTCCCCCAATCCGCATTTTCGTTCCTGCCCTTTCTTTTCTTCTCTATCCTTTCCTTTCCGCCAATCCACGGTCTGCCGGGCCAAAAGATGCATGGCTAAGAGCGAGCTAAGTCGCAAGCGTGCTGACCGTCCCGGGATCGGGCTCCCCCGGGTACTATAATGCCTTACCTCAGCATGCAGGGCTCTGCTGGGGCTGACCTCCATCCTCCCTTGTGGCTCGTGGGATTCACTAAGTCAAATTTAATATACCTAATTTGTTGAAAAAATGACAGCGACGTGGTTCGCCACCCGTCACGTCCTGATTCTCACGAGGGCGAGAAGCGACCAATCGAGAGTCGTTTCGCTGCGATGAATGGTAATGGATGGAGGCGTGACAATATAAAAAAAAATGTTATATCCACCTGAATAAGCTAAGCTTTTTAATGATTATTATGTAAATATGGTTAGTACTCCACGAAAGGCAATGAAAAGTTTTAGACTTCTGATCTAACGCAGCGGTACTCAACCTTTTTTGCTCAACGACGCACTAACATACAAATTCGCGATACCATAATATACGATACATATAAAGTAAAAAATATATTCAAATATCGTATTTGTAAATTTGGCGACACATGACTGGTGCTTACGACACACCAATGTACCTCTCGCCACGGTGGTTGAGAAGCGCTGATCTAACCTAACGTCCGAAAGTATGACTAAAAGGAAGCATTGTATAGGATTTAAAAACAATAATTTAAAATAGAACAATGAATCGAGTTCAATGTAAGATTACTTAACGTCTTATATAATAAACGTCAAATAGTTTGACATTTAAAATAATTGGTCACATAATTTTCCTTTTTTTACCTTAAGGGTGGTTTAGGTCGGTTCAGCAGTGCATCAGAATCAGTTGGCACTTCGTCCTTGGGCGACATTGGCGATAGTGGGGTCGCAGCGTGGTCACGGTAGAGTCTTAAGCGCACTTCAGCATCACACGCGCGTAGGAACGCGACCGCTTCAGCGTGAGACATGTTCGACATTGGCGTGTCATTCACCTGCGCATATCAAGCTCAGTGGGATGTGGGTTATAATAATACAGCAATATGGGAACTAACTAAGTACATTTTGATGTGAAACATCTTATCGCAAGGTATGCGAGTGAAATCGTAGACCGAGACGTCGTCTCAATTCAGGCTACGCTCCCCTCCACTCGACTCTATACAGGGCCATTTACACATGGCCGTAAGCATACGGTACAAACCGAGCTGTTGTCCAATGTTTCACAACTATGAAGCGTTTCATGACGCTGATTTTTTTTATACAATTAAATTAATTATATCATTATTTCTTTGTCCCCAAATATTTTTTCAATCTGCCTGTACTGAGAATCCATATGTGAAGCGAAACAAGCTACTATTTTGAAAGTCATTTGTATTTTAATAACTACTTCCTAATAGATAGACTGGGACATATTGACATTTTATAACTTAAACTGCGCTTTCAGTCATTTAATATTCCGAAATGGTAAGAATAATCACTCAGCAACTGAAAGCTTTTACATAATGAATATTGTAACGAGGCGCAGTAATAATCTTCCAATAATACGAGTAGGAGATAAATAGGATTAGTGAGTGATATGCAAACAAAAGGCGTGAGGAATGAATCATTTACATTGAAGCACTTCGCCTTAACTGATTCGCGATGTACTTTTGCGGCACCACTCGGGTTACCAATTTTGCAGGTATTTCAGGATAGTCTCGGAATCAGCCGCTAAAATTTAAGGACCCAGGTCCATTTCCATTTATATCTGTTGAAATTTAATTATGTTTTTCCATGAACGATTGATGATTTCAGTTATTGATCATTACTTTTTGGCCAGGGTCATTAATATTATAATATTACCTTATATTATGTTGACCCATGTGACAATTTTCTTATGCAAACACAAAATTAATTCCATCTTATTTTTCTTTGATCCTGAGTTTTTCTTCTAGAATGTTACCCTAACATGAGAGTATAGTCACAAACAGAACTCTGGTTACATTCAAGACATTTCTTGAGATTAGAAATGTCATTAGTGTAAGATGTAGTGTTAAGTTATAAGATGTTCACAAGTCGGGACCCTTCTTTTTTTCCTTTTATAACACAACAAAGATGCTATTAGCAAATTGCAATGTTATACTGCGAAGATTCTGCAGGTCAAATTATTTTTTTTGCTGAAGCGGGGGCCTAACCAAGCAGGTTATCTCAAAAATCATTAATTACCATAGACACCTGCAGTAAATATGTACATTGCCTTCCTTTGAAAATAATTTCTTCCTTAGAAAGAAAAAAATGAAAAATATAAGTACAACCCTCAACATATTTTGATATGAATTTCGTTCCAGCAGATCTGTGATAGAAGAGTAAATATGAATAATGGCGAACTGTAGTTGAAATGTAGTATAACCTGCCGTCTCTCCCTTCGTTTTGTTTGAAAATATTCCAAACTTTTAAATAATTAATGAAATCAATTATTTATTTATTATACGTAACCAAGAAAGTCATATTGATGTTTCCAAGGTTATATTTTTAAGCTATATCGTTTTAGTCTAGGATCTTTTCTTACGTTGTGTTTTGTAATAACTGATTCTTTTAGGCATTTCTTGGAAGAATGAATATTCACCTAAGCGACCAGAGACCTAAAAGTCAAAAAACGATCCCCATATACAATGACTATCGCGTACTATAGTGCAACATACTATAATGTTAGTGACGATAGAAAGCATGTCAGACATACCAAAGTACGTCTAAATACACTAAACCCAACTAACAGATAGCTACATCAAAGCGCCATGTAATAAGATTCACACCACCGCAAGCTAGGGTGCGTGCGCTGCCAACGGCAAAGTCGATTTTGACGATATTTTATGTATATTAAAATACTATAATAATAGATTCAACTACTCATCCATAAGTCCAATAAATTATTATTTTAATTCTAGCTTGTATAGTTTTTGAGTTATTAATACATCCAATACATGAACTGTTTACATATATTTTCGATATAAGATGCTTATTATATTATTTGTTTACAAATTTCATTTATAAGTGTTTTAAATAAATACCTCAGGCTTGTCAAAAATATAATTCTTAATTCTTCTTAGTGATTATATTGGTAAACTTCCTTTAAAATAAACTTACCGCTACTATTCTATCTCCGGGCTGTATCCTACCGTCACTAAGAGCTGGCTCCCTCACCAGAGCCCGGACGTAATGGCCCAGTGCACTATGGTCTTCCTTGCGGAGTGTGAAGCCAAGAGAACCGTTGACCTTCGTCATTATGATGTCGAACTCCTGAAATGGTTTACCCAGTTCGTTTAGATTGGTGTGTTTTTACACTTAAAATGTTTTTATTGCATTTTCTCTTCAAGTTAATAAAGATTATTAAATATGGTTATTTTCTTGGCTATTTTTATAGTATATATAATATATATAATATCTCTATAAAAACATTTTAAGCACAATGGATACTGTTCAAAGTTAAAAGTGATTTCTTCCTGACAATTATGTAAGAAAATACGTTTAACGCAAGTAAATAAGTGTAAGTATTTTATCTAGATAATATACTATCATTTAAAAATACGAATTAATCGCGAACATCAAGGTATAAAGATGTAATATATTTAAAACAAAAAAAAAATATTTTATATTTTTCACAAAATATCCCATAAATAAAACTGCGAATTTTGAATAAGCGTACAAAAGCGTATTCTGAAGATTTTTTTACTTTTTTCCGTTTATTATTCTGAAATACTGAACCCTAAGAATATGAAAAAAATATTTTACCTTTAAAATGGCTACGAGTTTTTTAGAGCCAGTACTTTTAATTAAAATGGATTATTCAACTTTTAACGGCTTATCCTTGTTAAGCTATCGAGATAATTTACTTACCACCGATCCATCATCCTGTGGGGCGTGAACAAAGAGATTTATTAATTGGGCAAGGGTAATCTAGTTCACTAAAAGACCGTAAATTATGTCATTTAACAAAATATAACTATTATCCTTTTAATCTCTTTTAAGCTGCAATTTATTAATGGAGTCAGACGATACTTTGCGGGAGTCTATTACTATGTGGAGAGTACATTTTTTTTTACTCAGCTAAGATCTTACCGGTTGTCTTCCGTAGAGTCTACTGATGGTTCTACTATATATACATACATTATTATTTTTCTATTTTTGTTTGCTTTTTTGTCCACATTTATTTTTTAAATTAAGATGACGTAGGATGTAAAAATTTACTTTTTTATAGCCGAGCCAACCAATCATGCAGGTTACCTAATTACTATAATCCGCGAAAAAAAAAGTAAAAATTATTATTCTCGCATGCAATATGTAAATCTAAAATAAAGTGAGTTTTGACCTTCCATCTTAATAATGGATTTGAATTTTTGATTTCATTGATTATCACACCATCACTCAGGGATGACATACGAACGGTTCGCTGTTTAGTAACTTTTTGGATCATTTGGAAATATCTTAAAGGGTACAGTTAGTGTTTTCAAAAATTTCTTCGCATACTATCAATATTGTGCCAATTTCGGTCGTATAAATTGCTGTTATTTACCTCCAAGAGCATGGATGGTAAGTCCTTAGTATTTGTAAGGCTTTACGTGATACGCAATGGAAACTAAATACTGTGTACACTATTCACACAATAAGAATAATGAAATAGATTAGTTAAATGACATACTATAACTTTCAAAATAAGTCTTTTATTTTACACTGATACAGAAAACCTTTATTTTTGAATTTAATTAGTTCAAAATTTTAATAATTATGGACGTAAAGTGAAAATTTAACAATACCTTTTAAAAGTTTATCATATCTGTCCTAAAACAATCATTGTGATGCGTACACACATGTTATGATGCGTAGACACAATAAAACAAAGGTATACTTTTCAGGGAGTTGGTTGAATACCTCTTCAAAGTATCACATATATCTTACATTACTCGTTAGTTTAGGTTATTAGAGATATAGATTAATTTTTAACCACGCTTGGCAGGGGTAGGATGCCAAGCGTGTGGGATGGTAGTGTCAGCCGATATCTGCTGCTTTACACCGATTCGTGATATTTTAAGATAATTTTTGCTACAATCATTTGATCTTTAAAGGCTAGCATATTGTTTAATCGTCGACCGAACGTCATCAAAAGTATTAAGATTGGACGCCTTCGTTGGGCTGGGCACGTGGTACCGATGGACGAAGCAAAAGTACCTGAACGCCTACTCGACAGCAAGCCAGACGGTCGTAGAAGCCGCGGAAGGCCTAAGCTCAGATGGCTAGATGGAGTTGAGGACGACCTAAAGGCAATCGGTGTGAGGGGCTGGAGGGAAAAGGCTAAACGAACATCCGACTGGAAAAATTTACTGAACCAGGCTAAGGCCCACCCGCGGCTGTAATGCCATGATGATGATGATAATGTTTAATACGGTGTACATGTAAACAAACATTCCATGTTCAGTAATTATAGGTATTTATACATAAAATCCGTATTATCGTAAGAAAAATACAAGGTATACAATAAAGAGTCGCTAGCAAAATAAAATGGTAGGTAAGGTGCTTAACATTTAAGATTATTTGGTCACGTTTTCTTAGCTTTTATATACAATTTTATAAATACATTTTATTAAACGGTCATTAGAACGAGAAAGTCGTTATATCTCGGCGCTTGCACGACGTCAAGAGCGAAGATTTCATTGCGATTTTTACTCCTTTTTTTTTCTTTTCTCTAAGGGTTGAATTTCTAAGGGATCTTAATGGCAGCTATCAATAAAAGAATATAGCTCGACCATTTACTTTATACAAGAACTTCAGCGGAGATGAAGGCCGTTTATTTAATGGGATTCTATATTTAATTGTAGATGAGTTTTAAAATATGAAGGGTAATGTGACATGAAACATTAATTTTGTAGCAGTAAAAACTTAACTTGAAAAACGTTAAGGCGCCATGATTGAAAATATCTTGTGGAAACTTTTTTTTTATCTACGTGGTAGACAAAGGTCACCTTCATAACGAATGTCTTGGGAACATAAATGTCTTCTGCAATAGACTTTTTTGGAATTAGTAAGAAAGGTTGTTGGAACCTCTTCTACCAAATAATGGTCACTATCGCTCGGCCTAGAGCATAACGATTAAAAAGAAGAGGCATACGTATAAGCAAACCTCTGATGACAAGTAATCATCGCCACACATAGAATTATGCAAATCTAAGAGGACTGTAGACGATTTTCCTAAGGGAAGAAGGGGAAAAGCTGAACAGGAAGTTTGGCCTCTAAAGTCCTGCAATCACTGTAAGAACACAAATTACTGCGATAACAGAAAAATGTTACCTCTTAACACCGATATTTTTAGGGCGTGATATTGTCCCAGTGTAGGCGGTCGATTCATGCATCCTCTAGTATTATTAAAATCACACCAGATCGCTTACTAGCTGCTTTGGATGCAAAAGTTACTATTACATCATTAATTTTTTGTAATAATTACTATTGTACATTTTCTCATTATTATTATAATCTAGCCATAGGCTAATGGGTTATTTGTTTTTAACTTAATTTGGTAAGCAGAGTATGTACCAAGAATGTGTCCATTTTCTTTGTCTTAAATTAACGGGAAGACATTGTGCTTAGTAACATATTCATTTCACTTCACTATACTAGGCTTTCCCTAAAATAAGTCAAAGGGTTTATTTCTTTTGAGTCTTCTTACTAAGTATTCTTTTAATGTCGTCAAATAAATATTTTTTTCACGATATTTAAAACTGTTAAACGATATAGTGCGTTGGAAAAAGAAAAATTTAAATATATGTACATACCCCATATTGTATGTCGTACACAGGTAAAGGTCTGTCGAGGTCAGGCAGGTGCAGATTATGTCTGTCGGGTTCAGGACTCGCTTCGCGTCGTCCTCGCCCTTCCGACGATGAAGTGGTAGCGCTGCTTGTGGTTTGGGATAACCTAAAAAAAGAAGAGCAGAGGTTTATTTATTATTGGACTACATACATGTTTGTATGTATATGAATGATTTGTGTTTTAGTGATATCCATGCTTTGGGGATGACCAATAGACTCAGTGACGGTGACCCACGGAGTCAATGGTCGCAGATTCATGCCCCGCATCGGAATAAATATATGTAAGGCTTACAAATATTTATTTCAAGTCTGGTAACTCCGCCAATCCGCATTGGACAAGCATGGTGGGTTAAGGTCCGATCCTCCAGAAATGGCCCATGCTCAGCAGTGGGACTTTTATGTGCTCGTATAAAAATGTTTGGGAATTTTTATGAAACATAACAATGGTTTCTATTCACTAAAAGTAAGTTAATAATGATAAATGGAGTCAGGCGTTACTTTGCGGATATCCATTAGTATGTGGACAGCCAAAAATTTTAAAAGCAAACTATAACAGAAAATTAATAATGTGTGTTTTCCTGCTGGATGAAATGGATTTACCTGGAACATAAACTAAAACTTACTGAAAAACGGCCGTCAGAAACTCTCCACCCACCAAACACTATACATAACACCAAACACACACTACCACCTTGCAAACGACACGTGTAGTAGTGCAGGTATTGTATACTCTACGGATAACAACCGAAAAGTCTTTTCGGTTGTCTGCTTTTTCGGTTATTGTTTGCTTGTCGCGGATCTTAGCTAAATAAAAGTTTTGACTGTCCACATAAGCTAATAATGCTGTTGTTAAGAAAATGTGGTTACCTGGCATGTAACGGATGGCAGTTGAGAGGATCCAGCGGTGGTAGGTGTGGTGGATGCGGGGTTCGAGCGGGTGGTGTAGGCGGTTCGGGCGGCGTTAAGTTTTCGAGCACATCGCTCGGCGGACGGCATACTCGCAGCTCTACCCGTGTTGCTGCCGTGCGAAGTACTTCTAGAGCTTCCTGTATGGGATAACAAAGACTTTGAATAATTTGTTGTTACTTCTCTTCTGTACAACTCGTTGTTTGATTACCAATAGAATACAATAGCATCTACTCAGATCCTATTTATAATATAGATGGGATTATTATTAATTATATTCTTTTCTTGCCTTTTTTCAATATAAATATTTGGTTGTCCGGTTCCTAGCAATAAATAAGGCCACTCCATGATTTCTAGCGTAGCTTTCATATACGGCTATTATGGGAGCAAAAAGCAATGGATGGAGAAGTATCTACCTATATAATAAAACTACTCTATAATCCCCAATCCAATAAATGGTGGTATATAAATATAGTAATATTCCCGTGATGGTTCAATTTATAATATTGAATTTCAATTTAGTGTAATGAGAGAAAAGGAGTTAAAAGAAGTTTACAATGATCTAAGAAAGATTAATTAAACCTTTGTCGAGTTCCTTTTCTTTTTATTGGAAATGCCGCACTGCTTGTAAGTTCCCTCGGTTACCACTACCTGAGATTCATTGCTCAGGAAAACTTGAGACATTTGTTTTCCTTAGTTCCGAGTAATCCGACAAAGCACCGGGGAACAAGAACTCCGTTCATTTCTAATAAAAAAAAACCCTACGAAACGAAAACAATAAGTAAAAAAACTTAGGTCATTTTTATTCAAGTATCGCGATTGCGACGTCTATGAATTGGGTAATTTTTCAAGAGTTTCACGAGTAAATAAAAATAACAATAAAGCTGGTTGTTGTGTTCCTTTATTTTAGTATTTAATTAAAATTGTTTTTGTTAATAGTCGTAAATTTACTTTGAAACTGGTACTTATAAGAATAAAGTGTTAATCTGAATTTATTCATCAATACAATTCACTGTTTGAAATTTGTCTATTCTCAAAATAGAGGAGTTTCGAGATTTGTTCTTATTACGCAGGTAGATGTCATTGTCTATTTCTACCAGTATTTGCTCCTATACCCAGTTTATAGACAGCCACGTTTGTTTTCATTTTGCAGTGACTTACCAATTAAATACACATAGAATACATACTAAATACGCAGTACATATTAAATTATAATACATACACTAATGATTTAATACTCATATATACACGCAACAGATATATACACACACATTTGTACATATACAGCAGACTGAAAACGGGCGATGTCAAAAATTTCACTCATTGAACAGAGAAATTATCTGCCACCGGTCTACCCCCATAGTCGTCTCTCATGTGACTAAACATTGAGATTTATAAACTTTTATAAATCATAACGATCAGTTATTTTTGGTGCTGACTGTACGCGTGATGATTAAATCAACTAATAGTTATCGGATTAGGTAACTAATCCTATTTCAGGCCCCAACATCAAACGTAACCGCATTTGCTATCTGATCGTTACATTGCTAGGTAATGTCTTTCATGGAAACGTTAGAGCAGTAATAAACTAATATGATGTTGTTTTTACAGCGTACAGGCACTTTGTGTATTAGAACGATAATAATATACTTTGTAATAACGACTAGTTACTATATTTGGACGGTTGTTTGGCAAAGTACGGTAAAACCTATTTTTGTGCGCTATATAGGGATGGCATAAAGGAAATCGCACCAAAAAATATACGGAAATTTCATAAATACATACATACATACACATATAAGAAATAATTTTTAATACGCCGAGAGAGACCGTATATAAAAGTTGCACTATGAAAATGCGTATAAAATGAATCCTTAATCGCGCAATCGACAAAAAGTTACCACGCATGTATAGGAGCATTGGCGGAACATTCAGAATAAATACCTTATCCATCCTCGCTTATGCTTTATATCTTACTCGATTTTCTACTGTATATGAAGATGAGGTTGGAAGGTGGGGCGACATAAATAGTTACATTACCTTATATCTTTCCATTAACAATCAGATACGTAATATCACAGTAAAACTAGTAACAAGGCTTGTCGTAATTAATTAGGTTATTTTTTCCCATATATGTCTCATTTCTCGGTACAGGCCTCACTAGTTGTGGAGGAACGGATATTAACCCACCACGGTTGTGTAATGGGGATTGGCTGGTAAACAGACACGGAATAAATATCCGTAGAGCGTTATCACATATTTATCCCGTTGCGGGGATCGAACCTGCCACCATTGACTTCGTAGGCGACAGCCGCGCCGCTGAATCAGTTGGTCTGGTAACTCGATCATTAAATCGTATCAATAAACTTGATAAAACATTTCACAGCGAAATATTATCTGCTTGTTATATAATTGTTCACATTATTCAATACAACTCATATCGTGTAAAAGCTTTTGTCGCATGTGAAGCCATTACTTAAACGTAATTTGTAAACAAAAGCCTACATTGTTTGAGCATTATGTGCTGATTGGACGTTTAGAATAACAATAATGTTATTTAAAAAATGGAAAGTCCAAAATTATTTAGCTAAGCCAAGATCCGCGAAAATCGAGGAAAAAGATGTTTGTGTGTATGTCTTTTTATACTGATTCATAAGAATCAGTATAAAAAGACATACACACAAATACTCTGAATCCCGAAAAAATGGCAGTTTTTAAACTTGTAATTTTTTTTACGTCTACACTCCGCGCAGTGGTGTGGGATCGAGCCTCGGGGATGAACCCCACTACTCGCGTAGCAATTTAATGGGGCGACCGCGCTACGGTCCTAGGTTGTTCTCAGCGGCTTTAGGCGTCCTTTAACGAGTTCACGTCGTCAAGATATGGTCGAACCTATTCCTACGTTGGGTAAAAATAAAACTTGTAAATCATTTATCTTTATCACCATATTTGCAAAATGTTAGTAGATAGTTATAACTGAAAAAGAAAAAATGTATACACGCTATATTATATTCTAATTTATTTTCGTGAAATTAAGTAGAGCAATTTTGATTGTTTGTTTTAACAAAAGGCAAAGGTCAAGGTAAATTATTCATACGATCTTATTTTATTTACAATATTATTTTGTTAATAATCACTAACACCAATATAAGTGAATTAATTCACTAATACATTCAATACATTACCTAGCAAATTTCGCACCAAGAGTTTTATTAAAGTTATAGGTAGTTATGTATAAATCCTTTAATTCTATCTATTTAAGACCGTATAACTAAGTACCATTAAAGTTCACAATTTAACTTCACCGCCCAATTAAACAGAGCAGAGCAATTATAGCATATTCTGGAATGTTTAAGCTGTACGTACTCGTTCGCTAATTTTGCGAAACAATAGGCGACGTTCTATTTTTCGAATGTCACCATTGTTTTGATTCAGAACTTTATGCCGTTGACAGATCGGACAACGATTGCAAACGAGGGTAGGCGAGAATTGTCTTAAATGTGGATGACGTGAACTACGCAGCAGAAGTATTGTGAATTTTTAAATCGTAAACAAATATTTTGTTTGGATTGTTTACCGGAACTTATTGTATATTAAAAAGGTCACGCTTGCTGGATTCAGCAATTATTATTATCTTCATCATTACACATTATACATTACTGTATACATAGTATTCCAATGCTGGACATTAATCTCCCTCAAAATTGAGGGATAGGATCCCGCAATGTCAATGCTTTGCAAGTGGATTACTCAGGTAGACATTGTTCCCATAGTCGGCTTGTATAGCATCCACGGGATGAAATTATGTGGTTTATTTCTACTTCGAAAACCAAACAGTAAGGAACGAAGAATAACACAACACAAACCAAATAATTAGCTCAAAGAATATCGTTTCTATGTTTGAATTCCTCAATTATTCCACTTCGTTACGCTGGAAACCGTCGTTGGTCCCTCGACCTATGCTTAATAATCAAATTGAGTTCAATCTGCGACACAATTTTATTAAATTGTATGGAGTCTGGTGCGCCACCCGCAGCGAGTTGGCGAAAGGAAATATTAGAAAGAATTTAATATAGCGTAGCTAACGTTTTATAAAACAAGTATTTTATGTAGCTTGTTTATTAATTTAAAAAATAAAATAGAGTTTGAGGTTACGTTACGTTACTGTAGTGTATGCACAGTGCAGAAATATAGTGCTGTCCTTATTTGGAGCGCAGTAGCATGCAATCAGCAAGACGGTGATCAATTGATCGTGGCTGTCGTCGAAGTAATGTTTTGATAGTTCAACAAAAGACATGTATCTTCTAGTATAAAAAAGACCAGTGCTGTGTTATATACAATGACACTAAAGTTATGTATTTTCTAGAAGATGTGAAGTTTTTATTTATTTAATAAAGTGACAATGAAAGCCTTTTTAGAACTATTTTGACTTTTATTATAATATGACTACACCTGACATTTATTTCTTTTATTTAATACATTTATGGTACACAAAACACGACATACAAGAATTAAAATGAAAGAAGGATTATTTATATTAACTACTCTTTATTTTCCAAATAAAGAATAGCTCAATTAAACAAATTTTATTTGTATTTTTAAACAAAGAAGCTCGAGAACAAGAGAAGAACGAGAAAACTAGTTGCAGAGATAAAGTTTAAATTTAATTACCTTGCTTTTAAATTGCAGTTTTCTAACAGTTATTTCATTTTCTAACAGAAAAATCCGTTCTTTAACTAAATAAAAAATAAAAATTTTTTTCAAAATAAAGTACATATAGTATAATTAAGTATATATAGTATCAGTAATCGAAAGCTCTATGATGTTCAAAATTACTACTATTTTTGTGTTACAGTATTTGAACGAAAAATAATTTGATTATATACACATATTTTCTGTATAAGTATAACATAACCTGGCACCAAAATTACCATACGTCGTCACATACTGCGTATAACAAAGTTAGCCGAAGTTATAACTTTATCGACAAGCCTAATATGCTCGTAGGAAATGAGAATTTTAGTACCAGCGCCGACCTCGTATAGAGCGCTCTATTGTGTATTTTCAGGGTTGCCAGATATGTCATGAAGGGGATGAAAAAGTATTACAATTTACTTATATTATTATAATATTAAATATGGTAGTTGGGGATCGAATTCAGGCAAATAAAATGGGAGTCATGTCTTGACTAGATGGACTTCAAATCGAAGCAAATCGATTCTTTGAAGCTGATGAATGTTTTAAATTTCCTTTAAATGAAAGTTGTCAGACTTAATTGCATTGTAAATTAAATTTGACATTAAATATAAATTCGGTAGGCTTTTTATTATTATGGACTCTCTATTGTCATTAGCAAAGTAATATTAAAAGCTTGCCATTAAAGATAACTTTATTATGTGCCAGACAATAACAAGAACGGATCGGCCGGTCCGGGGAAATATAGTCCACACAGACGACACGCTTCTGAGTAGTGACTTCGATACTGAATTTAGTTTGTTGAGCGTAGGTAATCGGAGACTCAACTTTTCCCTTCCTCGATTCTCGTTTCCCTTTTTACCCCATCAAACATATCTCTATTTACCCTAGTATTGTAGGTTTTCATGAACCACGGCGATGCCATCAGGTTACTTTGACTAAAACTATTATAAAAAAAGTCAACGTTCAACGGCATACATTTTGGTTTGTTTATATAGTTCGAAGGTTCTTAAGGTAGCCACGTATGGTAGCACAAGCTAATCCAAGCTTGAGATTATTCCACAATACAAGTCAGTGCCACAATGTAGGCATAGCAGCAAATTGCTATTTAATTGCCTTTGTTACGTAAATAACTCGGAACTCGCATTAGACGCCTCTGCGTTAGTATGTTTTAGGAAGTCCAAATATATCGGAGTTACGACTAATGTTTGTCAAATTATGGTTTTATAATTTCTATATATTTATTCGCTATTAGCTGGACTCAAAGGGTAGTCTGTGATGACGAGGTTTTCCGACAAGTCAAGCAAAAACGTGAATTTTTGCAGTCCGTCAATGGTAGAAAAGTTGCTTACCTGGGTCACATCATTAGAGATGACAGGTACAAATTGCTGCAACTGTACATGATGGCAAAATTCGCGGGCAAAAGACAAGTTGATCGAAAAAGAAAGTTTTGGCTACGTAATATCAGGGAGTGGACCGGATAGCGAGTGCTCCAGAACTGCTGCACCTCGCGAAGGAGGAGAAAAGTTGTGCTAAATAAGCTGCCAACATTCGCTAGTCGGAGAGGCACTCTAAGAAGAAGATATATTTTTTACTCACAAAACATTAAACTATAAATTTAAATATAATTGTATATTAAAGTTAATCATTGTTGAAATTAATCTTTCGTGAGAACCTTGAAGTCCCTAACCCTAACCCTCATATGTTACTAATCCCTAAATACCTTAATATAAAATATAGCTAATAAACTAGTTTATATTGAAAAAAAAAAAATTTTGCTGCTCATATATGTCCCACTGCTGGGCAGACACAAATTCCAAATTCCAAAATCCATTTCCCAATGGGGAAATGGATATTACCCACCATGCTGATCCAAGGCAAATTGGCAGGTTACCCAGACGCGAAATAAATATTAGTCTCAATGGAGTAATTTATAAAAGATTAAATAGAAGATATTTTTATTGAATTAATAAAAGGTTTTCTTCATATTCAAAAGCCATTCATTCCCCAAGTGTTGTTGTTAAAACTATCTTTATTGCTTTGTTCATGTTTAGATACAAATATAATATAGTCTGAATTTTATTTAGGTAAATAAATAATTTATTTACATTAACATACATTAAGACACAGTTTCATAAAAAATTTAAAAACTCATGGGTATAAAATTCACTGACAGGTAGGCATTGCAAAATTTGTTTGTAGTTAGTTTTAAAGTAATTTTAGAACTCTCGGAGAGGTGGTATTGGGCTTATAAAAACATGAATCGGCCAGCATTTGTTTCTTGCTTCATCGTTTTATTACGAAGATAAAAAGTGGAAGAAATTGTCAAGCGTATTAAAATTCTCTAACAGTTTTTATACGGTTCCAGACCACCCTGACGCATAAACTTACATCCGGTACGCTATATATGTATGAAACAAAACGAGATTAGAAAGGTCAAATAGGGTTGGGATTAAAAATTAAATTAAAATTTGGCATTTAAATTTTATTAATATTCGTATGGGATATTTCGTATGGAAAGCAAAATCGCAATACCATAGATATTATAGAAGCGTTGCCAATCTCTGAGATATGTATTGTTTTTAGGTGTTCAATGTTGTATTGATTTGGTAATACGACTGAGGGTAACTGGTTCCATAGGGCAGTGGTGCATGGTAATAAGTTTCGGGAAAAGCGCACCGTACTGAATCGCCATTCATCCGTATGTGGAATTTTATTATCAAGGTTTTCCCGTAGCATTGGTTCGGAAATATCAATATACGTATATGATATTGGTATGCAAATTCTAGCTGAGTACTAATAAATTCTCTTCGATACGCTATACAACGACATAGCTTTAAACACGCATAAGCATATAAGCGCAGTTCATATGTACCGTATATGAAAATGTTTGAAGATGCGCACAAACACAAAAAAGTTGTACAAATGCCTTACCTAATAATACCAATCCAATAGAACCAATTGTGGTGTAAAAAATATAGACTATGAAGATGTTTATTTGTACAATAAATTGCCTAGATCAATTTATTGTACAAATAAACATCTTAGAAATAAAGGATAAAAGATTCCAAATCCATAAATATTTAAAAAAATTTGAATGTTACGTATTAAATCAATAAAACGACCGTACAAGCCACATCTAGTATTGTATGAACTATGCAACCTTTGTCTTTGATCAAGTATATACCTACAACTGTAAACTACCCTCATCAATTCAATTGGTACTATTATGTTCATATTTTAAAATATATGTTTCGTTTGATATATATATATAGTTTTTGTACCTACTTTTATCCTTCCCTTCTCTGTTAAAAAACAAAGTCTGCCTTTGTACCAATATATGTTTATTAAGAATAAATAAATAAATAATAATTATTTATTGTAAAATTAATATTAAATCAGTCAAGGAATTATTGTGTGCCTTTATTAAATTATATATATATACTCATAGTTTTTAGACGTACCTACTACTACTCGTAATTTGTGCGCTTACTAATTGTTAATTTTAAAACTTATATTTTTTCATTAAATGAAATTCGTGCATTTTTCGGGATACAAAGATTACAAAAAAAAAACATACAGTGATCACATTAGACAACCTACATGTCGCAGCGACGAAGGCTTTGCGTTCTGAGACTAGGGTATCGTTGGATCAAATCCCGCAAAATAAATACTTGTGGTGCCGATAGATGTTTTGTATGAGTCTAAATTATTCTTGTCATTCGTGTTTATAACGGGACCCTCGAAACAAGAAATTCAAGTGTGTGCTGAGTGCGAATCTTTTTTTTTTAACTTTAAAATATACACATTTACTCTGAATAAATATTACCTAAGGACCATAAAAATATTTAGCATAATTTGGGAACTGAACACGTGAACATTGACTTCGAAAGTATATATGCCACTACTGAACCGTTTAGGTTGGCAAGGTGTTATAAAATCTTATATCTGAATAAGAGAGACGCCTCCAGCGTTGAGGATGTCTATGGACGGCAGCGATCACTTACCATCAGATGACTCGTATGTTCGTTTTACTGCTTGCTATAAAAATATAAAAGAAAGCACTGGCAGTATTTGCACACGCATGAGACTTCGTCTTGATAAGCGTAGTGTGGGACACATCCAGGGCTAGATAAAGTGTGTAACAGAAGATGGGGTTATGTGGCGTACCTTGAAGGAGGCCTACGTCTAGCATGGACTGCCACAGACTGATGATAATGGTAAGGACGATTTTCAAGATTAAATAACGTTTAATGTAGAAGTAGAAGAACGCTTAGTGTCGTGTGCAAGGTGGAAAAGTGGTAGTGTGTGTTTGGTATTGTTGATAGAAGTTAGGAAATGTAGAGATGCTGACGGCCGTTTTTTCGGTAAGATTTAGTTTAAGTTCCCCGTAAATCCACTTCTTCCGGTATAAGAACACACATCATTATTTTTCTGTTTTTGTTTGCTTGTCGCGGATCTTAGCTAAGTAAAACTTCTAACTGTCCACTTGATGTAGAAGTTAAATCAAATAAAAGATTTTTCTCGTTACGAGTTGTTTCATTTCGCAAGTAATAGAGAGTAACTAGATCGTGGACACTGGCAGCCCTGCAAACGGCTTTGTGGATATTTTGCAGTTTATTACACTTTGTACGTCGACGCAGGCAGTGTTGGCGTTTTCATAAAAGTTTTTACGTTTATTGCCGGCGTCCTTGGTCCGGGAGAAGTGTTGCGACAACAAATTACGATTTTTGAGATGACCTAATGTTTACTTTTACTTGCTTGTATATAACATTGTATATGGTGGTCTCTTAAAGCTGAGTTTACATGTATTAAAACTTAGACTATGCGTTGTGGGAGGTTGAAATTGTTTATGATTTTATATGTCGTTCATTTCATGCATAATCACTGTGGATTTTTCATCGAATGTATAACATTTGCTGCCACATCGTTAGAAATATCAGATAAAGTATACACAGATGAATACATACGATATGCAATGTAAAAATATAACGACATTTAAATTTGTTTCTCTTTTTCCTGTTGTCTTTCTTTCAGTGAAATACAGACTGTGGTTATCACCTGCAGCAGTTCGGATACTACTATCAAGAAATTATTGCAACTTAATTTGGTGTTCAATGTGTGTGTGTTAACTTAAATTAGTGTTTAACGCAACTATTTTTTCACGTGAACACGCCCTTAACATACAATTCAGTTAAAGAACTAGAGAAATGAACATTAAGAAGATTTTTCATTATGTTTGTGAATTTAAATTACTGAAGTTTATAACAGGGTTGGACATTTTGGATAAAATTAGCTTTAATAAAGCTTAAAATATACCGTTGTTTTTACTATAAAAGCATACTATGAAATATTGAGCACAACTTTATTCTGTTTGAAGCATATAGAACATTTATAAACCTTTATTGAAATACAATTATTTCACAAGTCCAAATAACTATTATCGGTAATTTCGTAGAAGTTGAGAAGAAACTGAATATAACATGATTTTATAGTATGATATTATTTTTTTAATTTCATACGGTTATTAAGAGCATGCTCATGTTCGCTGAACTGGATGTGCGTTTAAGATCAATATTTTGCTACTACTGCTGGGCACGACCCTCATCATTTCTGGAGGAACGGGCTATAACTCACCACGCTTGTCTAATATGGATTGGCGGGGTAACTATATTCGGAATAAATATTTGTAGACCATACATATATTTATCCCGATGTGAGGATCGAAGTCGCAACCATTAACTTAGTACCAACAGTTCTGCCATAAAAACCAATTCATCCTTCATCCAAGGTCATCATTAAGATCAATATAAATATCATTAACTGTTAGCCTTTAGACTATTACAATAGTTATCTCTTTTTGAAGTATGCACGTCAAATGTTTAGCAGTATATCTATATCAGCATAACCCACACAACATAGCGTGACTAAAACGGAATTATAAAAATTTTATTACGAAAAGATACCATAATTTAAATCTGAGTATATTATTCTCACTTCCGTACTAACACTCCATAACAACGGCGGTAGTCCACTGCTGGATATAGGCTTTCCCCAAGACGCAACACCTACACAGAACTTGCTTCATATCCAATTTTTTCCACTCGATCGTACGAATATATTATAAGAAGATTAAAAATAATAATAAAAAACAACACTAAATTACATAAAAATTAAATTTAATACGTAAATTATATTACATACGAAGCACAAAGTTGTCAGGACGCCACGAAGATTTAACTCACTCTTTGGTAAGCGAAGGAATTTACAAAGAGGAAATTTCCAATTTCAAACTTTACTAAGGCGATCTCCCGGGGTCTAATGACATTTTAAACTCTGGACGAAGTAAAAAGTGGAAAAGAAGTTTGCAAAGTTACTATATCTCCCTTCTTCGGAGAATCCGGAAGCAAAAATAAACTTACTCTAACGAAATATTCTTTCCAGATTCAATATTTGACTAACCAGACACGATTTTAAGCTAACGCAGCAGCAGAAGGGGTATGAGTGTTTACGTTTTGCGGTGTAAGTTAAAACAGACGACATATTCCTCGAAAATTTTCCCCTTCACGTACAGTTTTATATTAATACTTATCAATTATTAAATTTTCCTAAAATTAGAAAGTATAAAGGAAGATAGATAAAACATAAAAGTTTTTGACTTGACTCAATGAACAAAACCTACGTTGTGTCTAACGTGAAATGCGTAGCATAATTGAAGTATTGCTTTTATGTAGCACACATTTCATAGATTATTTTCTTAAAAACATTGATAAATGTCCCCTTTCTGTTATAAGAAATTGAGATTGAAAATAAAATGTAAAGTGAAAAGTAAAATTCATTAATATAAACTGTAATATAAGAATATTATTAAAGTATAAATATAAAATGTACAATGATACATTAATAAATCAATTTCATTTGGAAGAGCATAATTACATCGAAGATAAAACACCCTAAGGATCCCGTATGTCGCCGTATCAGTACGGCACGCACGTCGCAATACATACATAAGTATGGTAATAATTGAATATCCTTAATATAAAATAGCACCAATTAAGCTGGGTTTTTTTGTTTTTCTTAAAATTACATTACAAGATAAGCCACCATTGATACAGTTAGTTTTTAAAGAAGATTAGCAATACAACGAACATTGTAAAATCTTTGATAATCATTAATAACAATAATAATTATTTATTTGCATAATGTGAGGTGTTAACAAGATGAAAAAAGACGTTTAAAAGCTCCATCACATTGCTGCTTATGGCGTACAAATTTTATTATTTATTTATTTGTTTGTAATGTCAACTCTACATAAACTATATACACGTATAGACACATAGAGATCTAAATACATAAGTCGCTTATGGTTAGAAAGTACTAAATTATTAATAAACTCTTACATTGTCATTAAAATTATAATTGATTTATCTATTATTTTATTGGATCTATCTCTTAAAGCAAAAAAGTCCTTAGTATTATAAATATTGCCATCTTTTAGCCATTCATATAGTCTTTTTTTAAATAATCTCTTGTTCAATTGTTTTAATTAAAAGCATATAGTTAGTAAATATTTTACAATGTGCATATGCAGCACATTATTAAATACATGAATTTAAAAAAAATACGTCAATAGTACAATGGTAGATGAAAGTGACAAGCCATAATGTAAAATTCTATAAAAAATATAAAAACTTATAATGTAATACATACGTAGGTGCTAAGACCAGCTAGGGGAACTCCGTTTGCCGAAAGCAGCAAATCTCTTGGAGCGAGACGTCCAGTGCGCCATGCAGGTTGCGGTGGGTACAGCCGTCGTATCCTAACGAGACCGCCTCCTCCACACACCGACATACCCAATCCTCTTCCATCCTTTTCAACTACCACGGTGAAGGTGTTTTCTGAAAAAACAAACGATTGATATACGTTTTTATAACAACAATAACAATTAAAAAACAATATTTAAATTGCAGTATCTTATAGCATGAAATCTATTTAGTGTAGAATAGATTGTACTGTACATAGCTTCTCCCAAATATTTTTTTTATGGGATAGGAAGGCAAATGAGCAGGCGTGTCACCTGATAGGAAGCAATCAACGTCGCCCATAGACATCCGTAGCGCTGTACGCAGTGCGGAAGTGTTGTCGATCTAAAAGGAAAGTGTCATTATGGGAGTGGCAGGGCGGAGGGTGTTGAGCCATTGCAACTCAGCCGCTCACCATGCGAAGTGCAGTAGCTAAGCTACCACTCAGACGCCGGTTTTCTGCAAGAGTGTGGTACTTCCTCGGGCAAGCCGGCCCATTCATGCTACAGACAAATATTATGTCATTCTTGACAAAGTATTCGTCTGCAGTGTGGTTCTACCACTATCAATCAGCGAACTCTAAGTCCTAACAGTAATGAAGCAGCAGTATGGCATAACACAAGTACCGTGATTATATAAATTCACTATACAATCGCTTTATCGACTTTAGTATTTCAAATACAGAAAAAATTTAAATCGAAAAGGAGATGGAAAAATATAAAACTGACATGTCAGAAATTTACCGTTCGCATTTATCCATTAGGAATTTTCATACAAATAATCTAATTTGGATTTTTAGATGTGTGAAGCAACGTGAGTGAAACTATGTTCTATATTTTTTTGTAATCGGGAAGAAATCTATGCCAAGTATTAGAAACATATCGACTCAATAAAGCGAAAAGGGAGTAAACCGCAAAATGAAACTTACCACTATAGACAAAAGCTTCAGGTTTTAAAAAAATTGTACCTAAAACTCAACAACAGCCAGTTTCAACTTTGTACAAGTTTTCTATTGACCGTAGAGCTGTTAGACTAAAACCATTCGACGTATTTTTTCTGATCCGAAGATTCAAAAAAAAAATTGACATCTGTGTTATTTACAGCGTTTTCACTTTTTTGCGTCGATATGAATAGAATAAGATTTCATAAAATAAAATTAAAAAATTCATAATCATCTTACACAATTACATTAAAATTAACAAACCAAATAGAGCATTGGTGAAGTGTTCGCTTTCTAAACCAAGGGTTGAGAATTCGATACCACAACCGGATAAATATTTGTATATATATATATATATATATATATATATATATATATATATATATATATATATATATATATATATATATATATATATATATATATATATATATATATATATATATATATATATATATATATATATATATATATATAGGTATGTGTTCAGAGTGTCGATGTTCTTCTTATCATTTCCATGATACGGGGAACCCAGTGTAGGGCTTAGTGACAATTGTTTAAATAAAGAGTAATAAAACAGTTTTTTTACATAACGCAATTTACCTCAAAACTATACTAACAGAGCTTATATACGACTGCGAGCCAAATTCTCCTGAAAGCCGTACTCCCAGAGATCAGGTGTGTTTTCATTCCACATAAAGCAAACGGCAGGTAAGTGGGGCTTGTTTAGCCATTATTAACGTTTGTTTGTCCTGTCCTTGGCAACGAGGACGGTCGGGTCGACTTTTAGTTGTTTAGAGTGAGGTAAACGCTGTGTTTTTGAACTCGTGCACCATTCAAATAGGTTTATCTAAGGTCTGAAACGTTCTATTTATTTTATAACTAAGCAAGTTAACACTGCTTACATGTTTTTGAAAAAGTATGTTTAAGCTTTTTTACGTAATATTTTATGTGTTATGCATTTAGTTAGCCAGAGTTCCATCCTTGCAAAGGAAGTCATGGCTAAAATAGTGTAAGAAATGTCAGAGAAATGTCTCTGGCTAGATGAAGCGTTGATCAGTGCAGGGCGGCTCGCACAATTTACTGGTATAGCCACAAGATCGGCAGAAGTGGCGTGCTTTGGCTTTTTTTGGGGGAGGCTAATTGATTGAAGTAAATTGCTGTCAAATAACGAAGAGAGAAAGGTGTAAAAAAGGAAGTAGCGCTCCCTACTCGCGAATCCTTTATAAAAAGAAGAGAGAGAAAATATAGGAGGAAAAGGAAAGAGAAAATAATTGGCTTTCGAAGCAACCACTCATTTGTTTTTCGTTAAGAGTGTGTTAATTCCCCGGGTGGGTCGGCAAATTCATGACCCAAGGAAATTTACATGTCAAAAATAGTTATGACAGTTTGAGAGTAATTTTAGAAAACATAGTTACCCAAATATCATACACGGTTGGGAATTGACATCATGATCTTCTCGAAATAAAAGGAAAATTTATTGTACCGATAACTTAGGGAAGAACCTAATTTCTCACAACACAAGGAATCCTAGTGTCCTGTAACATGTGTGTAAAATTCTGAAATAAAGGTTATTGACGTATTACGTTCATATTAAGTTTAATATCACGGACGGTTGAAGTGTACCGGTGGACAAATGTCGATTCACGGTCAATTTGAGTCCCTTTTCGCCAAATAACGGACGGTGGAGGGGGCCCGACATGAATTATACATTACCCAAGGGAATGCACAGAAACAATTTCGGCAATGATCTCATTCAATTCTGCTTGTTTCCACGCAATTCTCACGGCATAAGGAAAATATCGAAGTAATTCGCAAAGTTTTATTACTTTTACGTGAGTATTTGGTAATACTGCGCCGAAGAAAATCTCATCGCGGAAAGGTTTTCGTGCGTTTTATACGAAACGATATTTTGTAGTAATAAGCGTCGACTCATCCGTTCGAAAATAATAACGCTCTGCAGATTTTTTTTATTAGATAGAAGGGCAAACGAGCAAGCGTGTCGCCTGATGGAAAGCAATCAGCGCCGCCCATAAACAACCACGACACCGCAGGAGTCACGGAAGCGTTGCCGGCTTTTTAGGTATGTGTAGGCTTGTTTTTAGAAGGTGCCAATGTCGTATCGGTTCGGAAAGACCGCCGAAGGAAGCTGGTTCAACAAAGTGGTGGTGCGTGGAAAGAAGTTTCGAGAGAAGCGCACCGTAGTAGATCGGTGGATAGGTGAGGATGAAACTTTTATTTTTTATTTTCAGGATTATAAAATTTGAAATATACTCAATAATTATTTTTTAATAAAACAAATTAAATAGTGGTAAATTAAATACTCATGCATGAACAGGTCGTCCTGACTGGGGAAGTACCACAACCCGCACATAATTTCAGCGTCAAGCATTTTCGTTATATATAATAAGTAGAGCATTTAACTTGAATTCTCACACACGATAAAGTAATCAATTTATATTAGCGGACGATGTTATACCGTTTGTTAATGATGATTAATCTTGTGTTGGATTCGGCTTTGACATCGTACAAAGACGCGTAATTGATAATTGATGGGTCTCGGTACCCTTGCCACGGGAAAGGATCTTTGACCATATTTCAATTTAGGTGAAACACGACATTCTATAAATTATGAAAGCCTACCTTTCACTGTGGCTACGTGAATTCAATAAGATTTAAGACGATTTTGCCGCTTGAATAATTTCAAATAACGATATTTTCTAATATTCAATGATAAGTCTTAAATATTATCAATGCGGTCGTTTTTTTTAATAAATAATATTAATATAATTATAATGTTCTGCTATCTGATGAAACAACGTGGAGATTATAGACAAATTCTACGTAAAATTATCATAGACTGTTAATAATGTTGATATTTCTAACTGGTTGATATCATCCTGTTGTCACGATTTAAAATATTGACCTGTACAACTAAATGAAAAAATATTTTTTTTATAATCTCTCTGCGCCATCTGTCGAAACTGCGAGAAACGCTGACACATGCTGCCGCAGTTCCGACGGCGATTTCCCTCTGCCCAATCTCAGAGTTGGAGTGGAGATGAGGCTCTTTGACTCCTCCCTACATTGGAGGCACATATGGTGCACCACGTCGAGATTTAGATGTCGGGCGGTGAGGCTAAAAAGTAACAAGATATTTTAACTTTATTAACAACTCCTTGTATTATGTCTTATTTGTATTATTTACGAAGGGAAAAGCCTAGTTTCCCACAACACAGGGAATCCTAGTGTGGGTTCTAGTGTCCTGTAACATATGTAAACATTTTGAAAATAAAGGTATTATTATAGATATTATTAACAGCTAACTTTTCATTAGGCAAAAGAAGCGCCACCTAGCCCAATCTTCGGCTGCACGCATCTAGTTATACAATTAAACACTAGATATGTATGTTAGATACAAATTTCTCTACAGAATACAGATTATTATATATATCAGGGGTGGCATACTTGATTAGACCCAAGATCTTTTACTGTCTGTACAGTCTACTATCTAGACTCTGTGTAATCTACCAATTACATAATCTGTTTTATGACTAAATTTCGTACTTTTCCATAAATATCGAATAGAATTTCATGTACGAGTAGGTACCTATATTAAAATATTATTTGTTTTCTTGCCTCTCTACGATTGACTCCTGGTAATAATTGTTTTTAAGCAATTGTTTTATTTTTACCACAATCTAATTGGCTCAGTGGCGAAACTACCGCTTTCAGAGTCAATTATCACTAGTTCAATTACCGCATCGAAACAAATACATATGTATTGCCTACAGATATTTATTTATTCAGTCTGATTATCCGACCAATCTGCCTTAGAGAAGCGTGGTAGGTTTATGACAATTCCTCCAGTAAAAGTTCAAGTGGAACATAACCTGTAAAAAATATATTATTTTTTATTTTTAGTATTCTAGTATTTACGTAATACGTACGCATTTAAGTCGTAAATTTCAGATGATTAATGGAGTCAGGCGTTACTACGCGGAAATCCATTACCATGTGCATAGTCAGAACTTTTACATAGTTAAGATCTGCGACAAGCAAACAAAAACAGAAATATAATAATGTGTGTCTTCTACTGAAAGAAGTTATTTACGGGGAAACGGAGAGATGCTGACGGCCGTTTTTTCGGTAAGATTTAGTTTACGTTCCCCGTTACTCCACTTCTTCCAGTAGAAAACACATATTTTTCTGTTTTCGTTTGCTTGTCGCGGATCTTAGCTAAGTATAAGTTCTGTCTGTCCACATCGTTAATTTCAAATGACCTTGAACACTCATAATGAGGATATGAATATTAACCGTTTCTTTTCTCACTCCGTTATATTTATTTATCATTAGTAGAACATAAATAGACTGTCGCATAACTTTCCAGCGTAAACAAATAATTAGTGTCAAAAGCTTTTGTTGGCACATAATGTTAACGTTGCGATAGAAGGACTTTAATTCCTTGAAAATAAAGATCATAATCTGTTGTTTGTGCATTGTCTATGTTCAGTGCATTCAAGTAAATGCCTGTTCTTTGGCACTTAATTAATTTTTATGTATTATATAATGAGTTCCAGTACCTTCCGTTAAGTGATTTTATACTCGGATACTTAACGCACACCATCATCACCAAAGCACTCGAACAAAACAGTCAACTTAGGAATATAGGCTCTTTACAATTAGTAAGAATTTGCCAGTAGTCAGCAACATCCTTAAATGGCCTATCACAATGGACTAAAATCAAAGCTAGTTTTCTTTAAATAGTTTATTCTTTCAATTAGTAGGTTGTACCGTATTTGAGTCAAGTTGCCAGATGAAATAACAAGATCTGATTAGGTCCTCTTGCATCTTAGAATCACATGTTCTTTACGTAACTCTGTTATTTACGTAATACAATCATACAGTAAGCAGCAAACAAGCTTACGATTTGACGTCGTGAATTTGTATTCCCCATGAGACTATTGAACAAAATTATAACAACAAGCATTATTACGCATTATAACGAAGGTTTAGTTTGAATTGTTAAGAAAAAATCTGGAAATATTTAAAACATTATTAGCCTAGACACGAGAAAAACATACAATAATAGTATGTAAATAAATACAGTGAACAGAAACCGTTTATCGTAAAATTTGTTTTTAATTTCAAACAAAAACGTGTAAAAGTCGCATTTGTAATATCACTTATTTTTTTTTACTGTGATCTTATTTATCAGTCGAACCAGCGCAGATTTATCGTATAAAATAATAAAAAGGTCACAGTCATTTAGAGTCATTGCTGCTATATGTTATTATCGAGAACTTTATAACTAAAATGTTGCATCCGGGTGCATAAAATGACAGTGTATTTGCATAAGGTTATTTATATAATAATAAACTTGTTACAGTTTTTTATTTTCGTTTTAAACATTTCTTTGCTGATTAATGGAGTCAGACGTTACTTTGTGGAAACAAACAGAAACAGGAAAATAATAATGTGTGTTTTTTCGGTAAGATTTCGTTTGAGTTCCCTTTCCCTTTTCGTTTGAAATCCACTTCTTCTAGTAGAAGGCACACATTATATTTTTTCTGTTTTAGTTTGCTTGTCCCGGATCTTAGATAAGTAAAAGTTCTGACTATCCACATTTCATTGCGTTTTTTTTTATATTAATATGTATATATTTTAAATACATTTCTACAACTGCACTAAGCAACAATTGTATTATATATTCTAGTAATAAGGAACAAATATCAATTGTTCATGTATTATGTAAACTATGATATTTGCAACGAATATATAGAACAAAAGTAACCATAAGAAACTTTGTAGACTACTGTTATAATAGAAAAAAGTCAAAAAAGCCTGATTCACATTTTGCTACAAACGTGACGAAAACTAGCTCACATACTCGTACAATGACGTGAAACCGGTGAAATGCGGCCTTCCTAAATGCTATCGTCATCGGTCAACTTTGCCAATATCCAACTTATGAACAACCAGTGCATTCAGCTGTTGTCCTTTCGCAAACTGGCACAAAGTGGATTTTAGTAGGCAGAGCGTGCTTTTGTATTGGTTATAAAGTTTTACTGTTACGTTGTACTGCGCTTAAATGATATTTGCTCCCTTTATTTTTATTGCCTTCAATTTGGTGAATCTGTTTTTGTAAGCTTCCACACTCTCCATTCGTGTTTCCGTTATTATAATTGTATCTTTGGTTACTGATATTTTCGATAACTATTTAAAGCTGAACTATATAAATATTACTATATCTCTTAATGTTACGTAAAAACACATTTAGGAAAGCAAACGAATTTACGAATTTCAAGGTTATGTTTTTTTTACAAAAGTGGAATGTAAACAAGCAAGCATGTCACCTTACCGTAAAGTTATTGTCGCGTGTGATTTTCGACATAGAATAAGGTTACCTCAGCAAATACCAATAGGATGGGATAGGAAGGCAAACGAGCAGGCGCGTCACTTGATGTAAATTAATCAACGCCATCCATAAACATCAGCAGTAAGATAGACAGTGCAGAAGCGCTGTCGGCCTTTAAGGAAAGGGGAAGGGGGGGAGGAGGGGAAGGGGGTTTGGGCATTCTTAACTCAGCCGCTCACCGGGCGAAGCGCGGCAGCTAAGCTACTACTAAGACGCCGGTTTTCTGCGGGATAGCAGGGTCTACTTTTTATAGTAGAGCATGCGGGTCACCTAGTATATCTTTATATATGTTATTTATACCAGTTCAGTTATGGAGATTTTTTTATAAGAGAGCAGGCAAATAAACATGCAAGTGATCACCGTAGGCGTACTTGCAGGCGTTGGTAGAAATTTATTTGTTAAAATTTGTTTAACAAATTTAAGTTTAATAAATTTAAGTAATTAATTTTAACGGTATGTTAAAATCATATATATATATATATATATATATATATATATATATATATATATATATATATATATATATATATATATATATATATATATATATATATATATATATATATTATGGTTCGTCGGTACAAAGATATACTAACAACTTCAATATATAATATAAAAGTGGAAACGGCTCTTCTCGGGTAGCATGAATAGATCGGCATAACCGAGTAAGTATCTTTAACAGAATATCAGCGTCAAGTGGTATCATCATTGTGTTACCGTATTGCACAGGGTGAATGTAGGAATCTAAGAACTCAATTCATTTCCTCTTCCTTAAATTGTCTCTTTCCTTCCTATTAAATCCTTCTTCTTCCATTATTCAGATCGTGATCCTAAGGTGGGGAAGGAATTTGCAGTGCCCTTAGTATTGCGATTAGCTGGGTTGTTTGATTAACATCAGATGACCCGCTTGCCCATTTATCTTATTCATAAAAAAAATCAGCAACGATAAACACGGACGATATATATACAAACACGATAAACAAGGAAGACGAAATAGAATATTCGAAGAAAATTATTGATGAAATGCCTCTCATATGTTTAAAAGATAAAGAAATAGAAGTATCTTATTTCTCTGTTGAATGAAATATATTGTACAATTAAAGGCTCTTATTTTGAATCGCATCAGGCGGTGCCTGCGGCTGGTAATTAGAAAGCCAAGACACTTGATAAGGTCCTTGCTAAACGAGGTTCACCGCTAATTACTTGTCTACTCAATATCTCCCACAGTAATTAGACGCACAACTTGGCTTCAGTAATTACAGAGCCAATGGAAAATAAAAAAGCTGCGTAATTTTTAACGAGAGACTTTTGACTGATTTAAGTATTAGTAGAAGGTATAATAGAAGTATTAGTAGAAGGTTGTGAATTCGCCTATCTTTCGCGTGATTAAGGATTTTAATAAATACAAGGATTTGATAGGTATGTATGCAGGATATATTCAGTGGATAAATTTCGGCAAAAAATACAGTCATATCATAAATGTAGTATTAGTCGATATTTTTTGTTCTGATGTTTAGTATGTATAAAATATAATATATTATATTTTTTCCTTTTCGTCCATTATTTTATATTTTGCATGTGGTGTCTACTTATAAAAATATGAAACATTGTATACTTAATATGTAAAAAGAAAATATTAGTGGTGTTTAAGTTTAGGTGGTCCATAATAAAAAAAGAGTTTTACGAAAATGAAAATATTTCATTGTTATTTTTAAGGGTTAAATAAACGACACTTTCTTCTTAAAGGAAATTATCGATAGGCAATAATAATGTGGAATTATGAGAGTAAAATGCATTACATACATACGTATTTCATCAAAAACTAGTAGGCCCGGCAGACGTTCTGCCCTGAAAATAAATCAGCATCCGATTGCAGCGCCACCTGCCGGATCTAATTGTGAATTTAAACCATCTCGGGACCCACTCAAATACACAAAAATGTTCATCAAAATCGGTGTATTCGTTTAGGAGTTCAATAACAAACATATACGTGACATACGAACGAAACTTCTACAATGGTATTACGTGTAATTATTATTTCTATTTATTCTAAGGTACAGGTAACCGATTAAATGAACCTAGCAATAATGTATTAACCGACTTAAACCGAGATGCCATTATTTTTAAAAATGCAAAGTGAAATTTTATACAACCTTAATATTGCTGGACTGCCAGCGCCCAATGTAGATTTACAGAATGACTACACATAATGGTTATTGTATTGAATGCTATTAAAATAGAAGGCGTACTTTCCCGGGTAATTGGCTTGCTCTATACATTTTGACGGTATAGCAATTTGCAAGCAAGTAACTAGCTAGCTATTCTTGAAATAACAAATTATTAAAATTTCAATATAAGACCTGATTATTTGGAACAAGTTATTTGTAGTGCGGTATACATTATAATAAAAACAAATTATTATATACATGTTCATATATTGGCGATATAGATTCAAGTCGAGATATCTTCCTTACGGGACTTTAGTTTCTCTGTCTTCTGTCATAAAGTATCTTGTATCGTTTCACCAAGTGATTATATGGTTGTGCCATTGCGCAACTTATGAAGGTCCACACGCTGGTGAGTGGATGGTGGCTAACAATGGATTACATATTAAAAAAATATTTCAAAATACAGGGACTTTGCGCACATTCTAATTCCTGATTCGAATATTAAATTTCCAATGCAAAAATATTCTTTCAGTGACATATGTACATATATAATATGTTTTAATTCCGAATCTTATATTTTTCTCTTTTGTGTATTTTAATTTAAGTGGTTAAATTATAGGAACCTTTATCTTTACGAGGGTTCTTGTCTCCCCATGTTAAACGTCATGACAATATTATCATTGTGACGTAGTCCTATGTTTTGGGAAGCCTCTCTCATTTTAACTGATAAAGACGTCAAATTTATGTTTAAAATTGTCTAAATGTTTATGGTTAAAGTGGTTTCATGTAAAATACTATAAAATTATATATAATTAGCATGTTACTTTCTACAAGAACGTAAAGGCTTTGAATTGAATCAATTAAAATAATGGGCCGTAGACAACTTAATGAGAATTGTAATCCTATTTTAAATTAATAGGTTTCCAGTTTACAATTAGGGTATTATTATTAAGATGCAGTGTATTAAGATGTAGTATAGAAATGTTATGAAGTAAAAAAAAACAGACATAATTTAGTAATGTTTTAAGCAGGATTTCAATATATTCATTATTTTACGCTATATATATATATATATATATATATATATATATATATATATATATATATATATATATATATATATATATATATATATATCAGATACATATAACGCATCTGATTCAAGTTTCTTTTGTTGATTTGTAAAAACGTGGATTTAATTTGAAAAATAATATAATAAAAAGAGAAAGGTCATTATTAGCCAGTATGTTTTCAAATGAAATGAATAAAATCAATAACAAAAAATGCAGTTTAACTAGGCCACTGATAGCCATAGACACGTTTCTATAATGTTGGAAGGACATATCCTAGGCGAGCTGGCAGAAATTTGAACGTTACTGCTTGTGATTATTGACTGAGACTTTTCAACGCAATTGTAAGACCTCAGTGTCAACAAAGCCATTCAACGTAGAAAATAACATCAATCAATCAAAGCAACAGCAGCAAGGAAGCAGGTGAATAAGCCATAACGAAAATATTTAGGTGATTATATTTATATAGGGATTATATTTAGGTGTTCTAAAAGAAATTATGGGCTTGAAAATTCAGAGAAAGACTTAATTTTGCTTTAGTAACTAAACTTAACCTCTAAAATTATAAAGTATGTACCGAGTTTATATTTATTTCCTTAATACACTTAAAACCTCGTACGAAATACTTGTAAAAAGCAATTTTGTAAACGTGTCTCTTTCCGTAAGTATGACTTTCATTATATTTAATTACAATAAGCGGAGTTTCGTATGAAAATAATTAAAATTTCCTCGGGCGTTATGAAAACTTTTCACTGCCGTACAATAATCCTATTGTTTTAAAAATAAATTATTTGTTATACAAACAATATTAATATTTACTTTTCTTTTATGTATTTATATTATTTTTTCGGCTACATATAAAATCAGGAAATTTTATAGCATGATTAGAAGGGCGCGTATGATTGGGCAAATGATGCCTGATGATGTTTATGGGTGACATTAATTGTTTTTCATCAGGCCACACAGATGCTGGTTTACATCCTTATCCCATAAAAAAGAATTAAGAACCCTTGTTTCAGAAATGATACAATAACTACTGAACCAAGTGATTGACATATTACTTATAAATAAAAAGGTACAACAAATGAACATACCCCTAAATGTTCATTCTTAATGTCACTTATTTTAACAATAGAACCAACAACGCGCTAAGAATAAATAATCCAAATTTTTTGGAACTTGGTAACACGAAAAAAGCGATAAATTAGAACTGGCTGTTACGAAAGCCTAGAAAGTGAAAAAGTATTAGTGCTGTAATGAATTCAGTTTTAGACTTCGGTTTTATCTTAACAGTAGTGACATCGTTATTTTTTTTAAGATGCTTGTACCTAGTTTTTTAATTATTTTATATATTTATGCATAATTTATATCATGTATTATTGAAAATATATCTTTCTAAATGGTAACTGAAAAAATGCTTGCCATATACAGAGTTTATTTATTATAATATAGCTACAAAATTGTTCATAGTACCATGAAAACTACCAGATTACGCTTAAAAATAATATATTAATTTTTTTTTTTTTATATATTCACGCCTATCCCCCGCAGGGGTTGGCAGAGACCACGATCTCCATCCGCTGCCATTCATCGCAGCGCAACGGCTCGTCATTGGTCGCTTTTCGCCCTCGTGAGAATCAGGACGTGACGGGTGGCGAACCACGTCGCCGTCATTTTCGACAAATTAGGTATATTAAATTCGTCTTTAGTGAATCCCACGAGCCGCAAGGGAGGATGGAGGTCAGCCCCAGCAGAGCCCTGCATGCTGAGGTAAGGCACCATAGTCCCCGGGGGAGCCCGACCCCGGGACGATCGACACGCTTAAGACTAGGCTCGCCCCTAGCCACGCATCCATTGGCACGGCAGACCGTGGATTGGCGGAGAGGAAGGGAAAGGATAGAGAAGAAACGAAGGGGCAGGAAAGGAAATGTGGATTGGGGGGGTTACCAGACTCGGAATAAACATTTAAAAATCCATATAAATATTTATTCCGATGCGGGAATCGAACCCGCAACCATTGACTCCGCGGGCGGAGGGCCCCGCCACTGAGCCAATCGGTCGTCAATATATTAAATTAATGTTTGTTTGTCCTTAACATGTTCCTGAATTATTCATCAGATTGCGATGAGACTTTAAATCATTTTTGCACACCCGGGAAGGTTTTAATTATTACAACAATATTAAAATAGATGCTTCGGAAGTTTTAAGTGGTTTAAGGCAGATCATGTGTTTTATTTAGGCAGATCACTCTTTTCTTTAAAATATTCCGTTATAGCTTGTAACTCCCGCCGGCTCAAAGATCCAAAGTGTGCCTTGGCTTCCGAAACGAGAATACGGAATACGAGAATACGCTTTTGATCACGGTCTTGGAAGGTTTCTAATCTGTTGGTTGCAAGAAGCTTGTTCAAGTCAGCGATTACAGTATTGCTCCACCAATACCTGGGTCGACCGATCGGACGGTATGTCCAAGTTTTCAAGTTCTTTTTGGCAGCGCAAACCTCTACGATCCTCTCCAGGTCCGAGTCTATGCGCCTTATCTCTGGGCTGTTGTTGGCATCGGTCACAATTGCTTCAATTTCCTAAATAATGTTGAAGAATAAAGCTTGTGAACAAAATAATATTTCTTTTATCTTCTGGTCCGTAATTACTGGCGTAAGAGCCAGCGAGTGAAACTAAATCAATTTCAATGGCCTCACATATCACAGGGTGTTTTTGTTCGGCGTATATAAAATCCATTACGCTCCCATATAGCGGTAGAGCATTCACCCATCGCGTTATGGATCATCGCCCCTCCGTGTGACCTGTTCGGTGATGTGTGCACATGCATTTATTTTAAACGTCCGCTTAATGATTCGAAATATCACTTGCTCCTGAATTATATTTGATTGCTTTTGGACTCGATTGAAATGTCTTATAGAAATATTTTGTTTTGTGTTTCCAGTGGGTGTCGTACAAGGTCATAATATGTTCAAATACCAATATATGGATAACAAGCAATGTCGCCCTTAGTAATAATAACCATTCTGTGATCCACAATCCGTCCGGCAAGCGTGAGTATTACGGCAACAGCTCTCAATTTTAAGAAAGATTGATGTACAGCGGTGGAATGTTGCGCGTGTATTAATAAATGATGATAAACTCAGTGAAGTGATAAATCTCAATTGGTTGATTATTGCGGTTACGATTTGATACTTGTACTCTGGGATCGCTTCTACGCTTTATACAGTATGCTACTTTATTCTCACGGTCAAAAATATTTCAAGTATTCTTATAGTATTAAATTAAATTACTTTATTAATCGGAATTATTAAAATTAAAATAAATTTCTGATTTCATCAACATTTTTCTTAGTTGCTATGGGTATTGTATTTGTGCTATTTTAATGAATAAATTGCTCTTGTATCAGGTTAGTCTATGGCGACATCTTTTAAATCATATCACTATGAATATTAAATAGTCAAAGCCTTCGCGCATTTAGAACCTCGTAGAAGTCCTTTTTGAATTTTATACGTAAATAAAACAAAGTTAAGATACAACTGGACTATAACTCCGATATATTTTTTTTACATTCGATAATTACAAATTACGTGTAGGAATCCGAAAATAATTAATCTTGTTTTTTTCTACTTTGATCTTTACCTATACTTACTATCTAACGAGAATTGTCATCACCTTACACAGAAGTTCACTGCTAGATATAGGCTTTTATGAGATGTATTGCTTACTCTAAAACGTTACGCGTAAAACGAAATTTAATGTACAGAATTAAGGCAGAGACAGTTATGTTACAGTTACCTCTCCTATGGGTATAGTAATTGTGATATACGAGTATGTTATGCCGTTTAGAAGTTTATATCAACGGGTTTGCGGCTTCACTCTGATATATTCGGATTCTAAAAGAAAATAAAAACTATGTTTCACTTAAAGAATAACCATTTAAAAATAATATGGTCTTTGTATACTTAGTCGGTCAGATAACAATTACCTTTTTTAACAGCCTATATTTGTCCCACTGCTGGGCACGGGCCACCATATTTCTAGAAGAATGGATATATATATATATATATACCCGGACTCAGATCAAATATAGGCAACTAATGATTCCGAAAACGATAACTAGGTGTAGTTATCGTTCAGGGCCTGAACGATAACTACACCTAGTCAGGTCATCAAGAATGGCCTGGCTCTCTATGTTTCACACTCTTCAGCGAGTATGGTGTATCTGTAGAGTGTTGATGTGTCAAGGCAGTCTGTGACGGCATTAGTTAGAGGCTGTTGTGGTCGTGGTGAACCCAATTCCTAAGGTCCTTATTTCATAAAAACTATTTGGTATGGTGTGTTTGAATATATGAAATCTATGTGGCAGCTAAGTGACGCACCTTGGGAGAGGCCTATGTCCAGCAGTGGACTGCCACAGACAATGATGATTTGACTTAGAAAGTTAGTTATGCATATACTGATTATTGATTCTTATGAAACTAGTAATTTAAAACTAGTATTCCATATCCAAAATTAAGGATACCAACAATCGGCAGAGAATTATTCGTAATTCCAGGATTTGTTTATTTGTTCTCTCCTAGTTTATGGTTTTGGTGTATGTTGATTACATTTCATTATAAGAAATATAGAATATGGTTAGGTTTCTACGTATATCAGACTTTCCATAAAAATAAAAATAACAAAAAATAAACATAGTGAAATATAAGAGGTCAAGTGATCCTTATAACTTGTTAACGTAACTAACTTCATATGTACCAAAAACACTAGAACTTACAAACAAAATTATAAGCGAGCCGTTGGAACGAATCGATTTTCTCTCAAAGTGCCTTCATGTCGAAGTAACTTCTGACGCGACCTAATAACTCTCGATGTTTTTTCCTAACAGGGAGAGAACATCAAATATAAATAGCTACACCGTAAGAGAGTATCTAGTAGTAGGCATTTTATCAAAAACATCGTAAACTGCTAAACAACTTACATATGCTTGATACAATATTCATATTAAGATTGTCTAAATAAAATAGGTAGGTATTTTTAAATTTAATTTTAAACATTACTTTTTACAATATTAATTGCCTTTGAATTTTTTTTTATATATTCACGCCTATCTCCCGCAGAGGTTGGCAGAAACCACAGAGCTCCATCCGCTACCATTCATCGCAGCGAAACGGCTCTCCATTAGTCGCTTTACGCCTTCGTGAGAATCAGGACGTGACGAACCACGTTGCCGTCATTTTCCTTTGAATTTTCGTTTAAAATATATATTATAAAAAAAGAATTTTCATGAAAATTGTGCTTAAATACACTAATTTAGGTAGCATTTTCATTAATTGTTTTTAGTTTTTGAATGCATCTGTTTTAATATCGCATTTATATAATTTTAAGCTCGATTAAAGATAAGATATAAACTTATCTTAAGATAAGAATAAACTTATTTTACAAGTGAATTTAACTATATTGATTAATATACATATATTTAATCTTATATTGCCCAAATTTGAAACCCATTATTTTACGTGAACAAATATTCAGATTCGAAATATAATAATAATAATCTTTATTTCAGACATTTTTTTGGTCCATACATTTTATAATACAATTTAACATTTTTATATATTTACATTTACATACAAACATGTAGGCTATACAAATATTATTTTCGATGCTTATATAATATCTACGCGAAATAAAACTTGGAACATCTTCTAATATGGTAAGGATACATGTATAGGTAACATGTATGGTTGCCGTATGATACATATTTAGATCGTAATATAAAACATTCATAATTATAAAGTTGTACTAATTTTAACTTCGTTCTCGTAACGGCTGTACAGTCTTATCTTGCGTTAATTAAGTGTAAGAACAGATAACATGGGCGCAAATAGGAGCTCCCCCGGGTAGGAATTGTAGAAAAATGGCGATAAAGCGAAACGCGCCACGTTGCTGATCAAACTCACCGTGATGGACGACCTGTTCAGTGAGATAGATTGGCTGTAACGCTCACAGACTCCAAATGTGCTATATTTAATTTGCTAAGAGTTATATAGAAACATTTTCCTCCCTCCCTACGCGGCAATCCTCAAGGTTACCTAACGACGTAATAGTTGCACAATTTTATGTCATATATATGTTATCAGAGGTCGCGTTGAAACTTTAATTGTTGTTTCATTTAATTTATTTAAGTAATAATTGCAAACTATGGACATCGAGGACATTCGCAACAACAAGAGTACTGGATGTGCAGATGAAATATAGGAAATGAAAAAAGAAGATGGAAGTATAGGAAAAACGGAATAAGGTCTTTGACTCTCGATTACTATCTGAGTGCAGTTGCGAAGTTTATATTAAGTAGTGGTTTTTCTACAAGAGTTCTTTGCCCGACGAGCCAGCCTATTCATACCGTGGAAAAAAATTTGCAAAACATTTTGTGGGACAACACAAAGTGGACTTTGGAACCTTCCAATGACGAACCTATATATTTTAGGCTGTTGCTGGTGTTTTACAATGGTTATGGTGTTGAAAATGTTTAAGGGTGGCGTTACCTGCTTTCCTTCAAGCGATAAGTTTGCTTCTTTCTGGTTCCCAATTCAATAAAAATTAATCCCAAATAATTCCCAAATAAATACGACATAGGAGCATTGAAGAGTTGAGGGAATGTATTCATCGAAGGCGGCAACGCATTTGAGACATTGCGGATGTCTATGGGCGGTGGTGATCAGTTACCACCCGCATGCTCCTTTGTCTGATCTGCTATAAAAAAGAGAGAGAAAGAGATTGGCAGGATATCCTATCTCGGCATACTACCTGTAGGTTATACATATGTACATTTATTTCGACGTGGAAATCGAAACCACTACCGTTGACTCCAAAAACGATAACTTTGCTACTGAACCAATTAGAATGCAGAAATATATGAATATAACAATTTATTGGTATTTGATACCAAAAAACAAGTTGCAATTGTTATGAAAAGGTTGTCAACAATGGCATGTTTTAAAATTCTATTATCATATTAAATAAAATCGAACATAAAAAAATTACGACTCACAAAATTTAGGAATTAAATCATAACGGAATTAATAGAAGGATATATGTATTTGATTTCATTTCTGAAACAAAGCAAATCGGTAATGTTTTAGCATTAAACACTGTGCGATCCTTTTGTGAATTGTGTGAAATTTATACTCGGAGTGTGAGAGGAAACGTCGGATGTATGTACGCCCGTGACGAGGGTCGCGGCTGCTCGCATCAAAGGAATTCATAATGAAGCTATTTCATGCAACATTTTGTAGATTAATTGTAGCCAAACGCCTGAGTTTTTCCGTTCGCTTTTACAAGCGCGGGTCAAAAGGAAATATTTTGGATACTGCGTTAGACTGCAAAATTTGCGTTACATAAAGTGGTTACTTAAATAAATTTATTTAAAAAAAATAATAAATGTTCCTTTTGCGACTTTAACTTGTGGTTAATTTATAACTTTGGTTAAATCAATGTCAATTATCGGACTGAAAGTTTTTAGAAAATCACATACACTGTAAGTATTTATAAAGTACGATGTTATGGACTCAGTGACTAAGCTACAGTTTTGAACTCACTGATCGCGGGTTCGATTTCCACATCGGGATAAATATATATGTATATTTATTCCAACTCTATAACGACATTTGACTATAACAACTATGACGGAGGTGTATGAATTACGGAGGCAGAGATTTGAGGTTAAAGTCCTGAGGATAAGCGTATCATTTAATTGCCAAGATTTTATTATTTACACCCTTAAGCATAGATAATCCTAATGTATATTAAAATACTGTTATATAATATAACATAGTTATTGTGTATAAAAAACTCTAAATCTTATCTCTAAATACTATATACTGTATAGTATGAGAGTGTCAAATAATGTTTGAATAATGTACACACTGCGAAGAATTTATTACGTATTAGGTCGGGGCAAAAGTATTTTCGTATTGATCATACAAAGAAAAATATGTTTTTAGGTATAATTTTTTATTTATTTATAGTATGTATGTGCCGTTTTGATTGATAACTTGTTGCCATCTTCTGGGTAGTGCCATGATCCCATTCCTGTAGAAATTTTGAGATTTTTGATTAAAAAAATCTGACAGGTAGTGTTCACAGTGTTCTTTTGAGGTTATCTTTATGCTTCCTAAAGAGTTCTGCAATGACCGAAACAAGTGGAAATCTGATGGTGCAAGGTCAGGGCTATACGGAGGATGCATCAACACATCCCAGCCAAGCTCTCTCAATTTTTGCTGCGTGGCTATAGATGAGTGCGGTCTGGCGTTGTCATGGTGGAACACCACGCCCTTCCTATTCACCAGCTACGGCCGGTTTTTCTCAATAGCTTTTTTTAACCCCATTAGTTGCTGACAGTAGAGGTCAGAATCGATAGTTTGCTCCACCTTCTCAAAGATGGCACTGATTTTTATCTGTGATTTTTATGTGTGTCCAGAGCGAACCTCATCTTTCACACTAAAATTTCCAGACTTGAAACGCTTTATTTTTTAGCATTAGGTCCGTAAACCGCACAAATTTTATTCGCGGCGTTCGTCGCATTTTTACCTTTTTTGTAATAACACTTTAAAATGTACCGAATTTTTTCGTCACATACCTTCATTTTGCTTGCTTGAAAAACAATTGAAAAATGGCGGGAACTAGTTTTTTTTTTATTTATTGCATCTTCAGAATGTCACATTTAATGGTAATAAGACCAGCCAGTTACATTCAGTACAGCCAAAGAGGTTAGATTATTAATAATACATTCAAAATACAAAAATACTTTTGCCCCGACCTAACATATCGTAAACTTTGGCGTGTTCTACTGAAATATAATTTAAATAAATAAAACCTGCTCTCATTTGAATGTTAGTATTATAAATGTAATTGTATTGATGCATTTATGACTAACTTTATTTATAATTCTTGCTTTCAGTTAATACGCCGGGTCGACTGGGAAAGTACCATTGTACTCTAAGATTGACTTCTGCGTAGAAGCTTTGTTTGCCCTGCATTCGCTAACCGATTTTACCCAAAGGTTTACGAAAGACAAAACTTTAAGGAAAAAGTTAGGTATTTAATTTTAACTATTTAATTTTATACATATTAAATGGCGAATTGAAGGAGGTAATATAAATAGGGACACATGTGTACGTATCAATATATCAATATCAGCTCGTGGCAGTCCACTGCTGGACTTAGGCCTCACTCAAGGCGCGCCACTTAGCCCGATCTTCGGCTACACGCATCCAGTCTCTGCCAGCCGCCTTGCGCAAATCGTCGCTCCATCTAGCAGGGGGCGTCCCACACTACGTTTGCCGAGTCGCGGTCTCTACTCCAGCACCCGTCTACTCCAACGATTGTCGATTCTCCGACAAACATGTCCAGCCCATTGCCACTTTAGTGTGCTAAGTTGATGAGCTATTTCGGTGACTCTGGTTCTTTGGCGAATTTCTTAATTTCGAATTCTATCCACCAGAGAAACCCCGAGCATAGCCCTCTCCATAGCTCTCTGAGCGACTTTGAGCTAGTCGAGGAGACGGACTGTCAGTGTATGACTTTGTGGTATGGGCAACGAGAAGACCTGACGAAATTTCCTGAACGCTGCCCAGCCCAACTGTATCCTTCTCTCGGCTTCTTTCTCGAAGTTGTCTCCGACCAATCGCGCTATTTGGCCAAGGTACAAATATTCCTGGACAGCTTAACCATCGATCATGGTCATGTATGTATATAGGAACTCAAGCTTGTGATTCACTTCGCCATCGAGCCAATTAAGTCGTCACAATTTTAAAAAAATATTATTTATTATACCTATATAATTTTTAAACTATTCCATAACTTGCACAATATGCTTGCGTAATTTTTAGTAATAATATAATACAAATTTATTTAAAAAATAAAATATAAAATTTAAAAAAAAAGAAATATGTTCTTTGCTTAGGATTCAACGGGAATTTAAGATAAGGAAACGTCACGTCCACAACTAAACGTTCTTTATTCAGCTCCCCCGACACACAAAAAGTACGATTCATGCTTAATGTCTGTGAAACCGCTTTGGTGGACTCACGAACGTCCTTTACGGCACCGCTCCGCTGTATACGTAAATAGCGAAGTAAGAGGGAATTTTAAAAAGGTGGGAGCCGAATTTAGGGGATCGTGCTTATTGCTTACACTTTGCATAAATTGTAGCGCAGTGCCAACATCATTTACTCTCAAGAAAACACATTTCATAACCATTATATAAATTTTGACGACCCGTCATATAGCACACAGTGGCGAAATATTCGCTTTCTGAATCTTTCTGAAGTCTATGATCGCGGCTTCTATTCCCGCATCGGGATAAACATATATTATGTATGGCATACCAGTTATTTATTCCGAGTATGATTGCCCCGCCAATCAGTCTTTGATAAGCGTGGTGCATAATGGTTTGAAGCATAAAACATGGAATATAATGTATATGGGCTGTGAAAATAACGCCACATTAGATAAAGAAGGAATGGATAACTAATATAAATCACAACACTGTCGTAAGTTCGCGCGAAAATCCCACTAGAAAATTATTAAATTAATTAGGTAAGTACTAAGCATTATTTTAATAAAAATAATTCCATTAAAAATATTATGTAATACGTTGCAGCATCCATGCATGAAAAGTATCATTGAACTAAAAATACTGGAATGTGCTTTTCTACAATATTATTTTTTTTACTCGCATTATTATGAATATACGTCAGTATTATGAAACAAATTTCCTGTAGATATTAAAAATTATATATGAGAGTTATTTTATTACGCCAGGTTTCTTTGTAGATGGATATATGTATAGTTACATCAAAAATGTAAATATTTCTATTAAGTTACTAAAATAATGATAGTTTATTATTGACATACGTATTTTTAACTTCAGTTCAAGGTTAAGAACGACATCTCATACATTCAAATGAATTAGAAATCAATGCCACTTAAAAAATCACGTGTTGTATTCATATAGATTTAAAAAAGATTATAAGGACGAAGGTTCGAATACCTAAAATAGGGTAGAGCCCCTTCATGGTTTGGTATTTTAACGCCCTTTAATATCGTCTTAACAAAAAAATAACTAAATACTGTTAAACAGAGATACATATTTTTTTATTATAATAATTAATTTTTTATCATAAAAAATAAAACTATATTTAAAATTTATCTCTGGTAAAGTGAATGAGTGACTCAATATTTTTTTAAGATTGTCTATAGGAACAAATTTATTTATAAAAGATTAAAGAGACAAAAAAGATTTATTTTGTCGTACTTCTTAATTGTTAACACATCGAAGTTTGAAATATGTACCTTATATGTAAATTTCTCATGTTCAGAAAAAAATATTTCTGTTTTAATCACATAATTGAAATTTGTTCACGTCGTCCACGGAACACAAAATAATGTAGTTCCTAAAACGAACAATTTAACATTTTATTACTTGCCGACAAAAACAAAACAATAGTTTGGGAAATTCGATACGTAGGAATGAAAATATCTGAATGTAATTGTAAGCGCTGCCTTGATACGGGGCCGAAAACGGTTGCCATTGGAGTCAGGCATACAACATTATGTAACACTTCACTGAAGTTGAATATTTTCCGATATATTTATGTATTTGTTGTTAAAGCTTCACTTCACTCATCGTGTAGACACTTGAATATTTATGTATTATATAGTCGTATACATACTTTGTCTTTGAGTTACTAACTGTCATTCGGAATATCAGACGAAGCGTGACGACCGTCTGATAGCGGATTAGCCCTCTTTTAAATGAGATTCTTTTTAATTTAATATAAAGCCATGCTACGTTAATAGGTATCAGCTGAAGGGGGACATATCAAATTTGCTCAGAATATCGGCATTAGGTGGTCATGTCACAGATAAAATCAGTGCCATCTTTGAGAAAGTGGAGCAAACTATCGATTCTGACCTCTACTGTCAGCAACTGATGAGGTTAAAAAAAGCTATTGAGAAAAACCGGTCAGAGCTGGTGAATAGGAAGGGCGTGGTGTTCCACTATGACAACGCCAGACCGCACTCATATATAGCCACGCAGCAAAAATTGAGAGAGCTTGGCTGGGATGTGTTGATGCATCCTCCGTATAGCCCTTACCTTGCTCCATCAGATTTCCACCAGTTTCGGTCATTGTAGAACTCTTTAGGAAGCATAAAGCTAATCTCAAAAGAACACTGTGAACACTACCTGTCAGATTTTTTTAATCAAAAATCCCCAAAATTTCTATCTTTTTTATATCTCAAAACTTTTCTATATCTCAAAACATATAAATAAATAAAAAATTATACCTAAAAAAAATATTTTCCTTTGTATGAACAATACGGATATACTTTTGCCACGACCTAATATATAATAACAAACGTATGGACAATCTGTGTCACGTGGACACGTGTCGGTTTTAAAAAGATCATTAATACTTTCTGTTATATTGACGCGTTGACACATCTTTATTCTTTGAATGAATTTTTAACAAAATAATTAAAGTTGATAAACTAAAAATTATAGAAGAAACTTTCTTTCTCCTAACGTGAACTTTTCTAAGTATTGATTTTTTATACCAGAAAAAGAACATCTGTGTATGCCGCTTAGTCAAAACTTGATTTTTTAAAAGAGTCCACCAAAGCCGAATCGGCTAGAATAACTTTTTTGACTTTCGTCGAAAACTTTTAATTAGTTTCAAACATTGAGATAAAAAATTCAATTATAAAGGCAAAAGTTACTATTGTAAGGAAGATTTTTCCTAATTAATTATAATATAATATCTACTTCGCTAATTTAATTAAAAATTTCAACTTAATGTATAAGTTTTAGAATAAGCATGATTTTCCCGAATAAGCTTTGAGTAAAATTATACTTGGGCGTAAAACTTAAATCTGTGATATAAAAGTTTTGAGATTAAATCTTTAACAAAGACATTCTCTGATAATTTATTTTACAGTGTGATATAACACATTAAATTATGTGTGTCTTTTAATATTTTTAAAGATAATAATACGTTTGACTGATTGTGAGTGTATCTCAAATTAACAAATACGATCCACTGCTGAGTATATATTTTTAGCGGAAAAAAGCAAAAATACAAAAGCTTTGCCTTTTTCAAAATAATTCAGGTTATTTTCCCTTCACGATATTCTCTTCCAGACTTAGTTAAATCAGGATTTGAATTTGGAATTTAAATCAGAAGTCGGGTACGCTTACTACAAAGACTGCGTGTGTTATTGTATTCGCATTCTCACTATCAATTGTTCCCGAGAATGCTAACACAGAGAAATAAACACACATAAGCATGTCAACACAGCATTGTAAGGTTTCATCTCAAGTAATGTCAGGTTAGCAGAAAAACGAAAACGTAATTTCTTGCAATGTAACGCATATCGTTCAACCGTAATAAAGTGGATGAAGTTTGTGTTTTGTGTTACCGTCTGTGTACACAACCCACTCTCGGATGTTTACTGCGCAGTTGACATTCTGCGTGTTTTTCAAATTTCGTCGTAGTCAAACGGGTAAAATAGATACTGCGGAGAATGGAAATTATATGATTTAGTTGATTGCAGTAGAAATACTTCAACCTAAAACACATATATATGTAAATATATACGGAATATGAGTTTATATGTAATCAGTTTTCCAAAGTTTTTGATTTAAATCACAGACTAGCATTTCTCAGGACGAGAATTTTATTTAAATGAATCTACGATGGTTCGTTTGCAGAAACAATAGTTAAGTCGATTCGGCGAAAGGCCTTCGCAAAGTTTGCCATTTAGATCAATCTTCGACTAGACGCATTCAACCTCTGCGAGAAAAATATTTTAAATTAAATATAAATATAATATAAATTTTTAACCACAGAAAATTCACCTTGACCAAATTGCTGAAGTTTTTAAGAAGGGCCAGGTCAAGAGTATACCCTTAACCGATGGGCTTGCACGAAGAGAGTAATGAGTGTGGAGGAAGCAAGGAAAGTATGCTTAGATCATAGCAGATGGAGATCAGTAGTCTCAGCCTACCCTTACGGAAGTGGAAGGCGTGACGATATGTATGTATGTATGCAAATATAATTTTAAAATTAGGTCATACATGTTTACTTGCAAAAATCCAATATCAAACGTAAATGAACATGTAGGCGGCATTGAAACGGCAAAGTTAATTGAAGCCGTCCACAATGAACCCATCCAACGAGGCGCACCTGTGTTCTATTAATACAACACATTACAGTACCGGTGTCATTCGATTTTATAGGTGATCATGATAACAATTAAATAATACAACAGGGATTATCTCTTCTCTCGTCGAGAAATCGATTCAAGTGGTAGAGAAACGTTGCAGACGAATTCTTTGTCAAAAATAGCATATTATTTGTCTGTAGCATGAATGGGCCGGTTCGCCCATCGCCCGGGGAAGTACCACACTCCTGCAGAAAACCGTGTGAGTGGTAGCTTAGCTACCGCGCTTCGTTCAGTGAGCGGTTGAGCTCCGGAGGCCTAACCACTCCCATAATGCCAGCGATAGATTTTCTTTGGCACTTTTAGAAATTATACTACATCGTTCTGTATGCTCAATATGAGTCAATATTAATCTGAAAAAACAATCAATTATTTCTTTTACTTTTTAAATTTTCAAATCAAGAAAGTTAAGAGAAATAAGTTTACTAATAAAAGGTTCTATCTATTATATTTAAATAAAAAGGATTTATAAATTTAAATACGTTAGTCAATGTATTACTACACCAACCAATGTACTAAGGGCACTGTAAATTCATTGCCTAACTTAGGGTAAGGATATTGATGATGGAAGTAAGAACTAAGGGTAGGGAGAGGAAATTGGGCTACTGGAATTCTGAACTCACTGTACGAAACGAGCTAATACAGTTAAATACTATGACTTAACGCTGATATTCTGTAAGGGTCGATCCTGATCGAAGCGGCCCTATCGTGCTACCTTGGCTTTACTACTTATAAAATGTAAATGTCTTTATCAATTTCAAGTCACAGACAAGACTATAAAGTGTAGGCTAGCTGTGCTACGTTAAAAAAGTTTGAAGTTTCCAAAAGTTTCTATTTTTGATATAAAAGACTATTTTGAGCAGAAAGAAAGAAAACATTCAATTTCAATTTATATTTGGCAATAGCTTCTTCTTCTTCATGTCAGTAGCATCAGACGTTGTTAGCCCAGAACTTGGCCACTGAGACCCCATCATCCTCGGCTTTTTTTTTGTCTTTTTGCTTTCATAAGGTCATATGCAGGCTTGTTTATTAATAAGATTTTGTATTATTCTATTAAACATCCTAATAAAACTACAAGTTTTATTTTCTTAACACAATCTCACATCATCCCCGGAGCATAGAGTAGCATGTTATCTCATTTACGTGTTCAATTTGTATGCAAAGCCCAAAGGACCGAAGGCTATGTTCCACCCCGAGTCGTTTGCACTCCAAACTCCGGCGGCAAATAGAAAAGTGTTGGAAAAGCCCCGACTTCAGCGGAGTGTTATGTAATTGAATTGTTCGTCCGATCCCAATCGAAACCTATCATCGGTTATTGTTTTGAGATTGCACAAATAACGACAAAATAAGAAAATGGAATGAAAATAATACCTTGTTAATTTCGTTAGGGTCGCGATACGGGTTTGAAAGGAAACTCTTTATATAGATACTAGGTGACCCGGCAAAAATAAAAATTATTTCCTGGTATAGGTATACGTATAAAAAAATAATTTACGACCTATACTTAGACCTACCAAATGTCATAAAAATCGTTGAAGCAGTTTCGGAGGAGTTCGATAAAAAACACTGTGACAATGATTTTTATATTATATATTAGATAATGGAGGATAACGGCTTCCATTCTTGCATTGAAATAAATATTTATATGGCCAACGGGCTACTTTTTTCAGCTGAAAACTATTTATAGTATGTAGTTAAAAGTATCCAAACTATTAAGTGAGAAAATTGTTAAAATAATTACTAAGTGTGGAAAATTTTTAAGTTAAAAAATTGTCGGAATACTTATGAAGTGGCGCGTGATTCGTTTCATATGAAGTTCGGGAGGTATATATATATATATATATATATATATATATATATATATATATATATATATATATATATATATATAATATATATATATATATATATATATATATATATATATATATATATATATATATATATATATATATATATATATATATATATATATATATATATATATATATATATATATATTCAATACTTAATGTTTTACTTACTTCCACTGTCTATTATTAGTACATTTATTGTTTTATAATTATATGTAATAACATGATGAAATGAAATATCGGCGAATGGCATTCTTTCTTTCTCTACTTGTCTTTTTCATATTTCATTCCGTATATGATTGCAATGGAACTTGAAAAATCGGTTGAGAGCACTTTCAAGTTTTTTATTGTAACAGTTATGAAACTTGTACAGAATGGATTAAGTTTTGTTGAAGCGAACTACTTAAATTTAATCCAAGTTTTTGAACTTCAATTTGTTGTGAAATTATCGAGCAAACAAGGCCTGGAACTCCTGCAAAAAATGTGGTCTATATTTTGTGTCTAAAAAAACATCTTAAGGTTTAAGGGTTGAAATTGTTACATAATTTCTTTTTAAGAAATAAACAAACCTAATATTTATCTAAATAAACAATTTCCACATTAGAACAAAACTATTTCATGTTTTATTTCGCGTTTTGTTATATATCAAATATTTTAGATAGTGGTAGAGCCACCCTGCAGACGAATACTTACTCAAGAATGGTCATATTATTTGTCTGTAGCCTGAAAGGGCCGGCTCGCCCGGGGAAGTATCACACTCCCGCAGTAAATCAGCGTCTGAGTGGTAGCTTAGCTAGCGCGCTTCGTCCGGTGATCGGATGAGTTCCGGAGGCCCAACCCCCTTTCCTTCTCCCCCTCCCATAATGTACTTTTCTTACAGGTTGGCAATTCTTCTGCACTGCCTATGGCATTGCGGATGTTTATGGGTGGCGCTGATTGCTTTCCATCAAGTGACACGCCTGCTCGTTTGCCTTCCTATCCTAAAAAAAAATAACCTAAAACATGCATGTGAGTTACTTAATAGTAAGTCTACCACTACAAAGGTCTATTTAGATCAAGTGGTTCTATAACAATGTCTATCAGTTATTGTGTTGTTATGCTAAGATATGTATGTATCACTCTATAAAAATGTTTGAACTATGGCAATTTAAAAGGACTTTTTAAAAATTACGGTTTAACAGTCTCGACCTCACTTGAGAGTTACTTAGATCACTCCTAATATAAGAGTGAAAAATAGCCTTCGCTGCTTGTCGTCGTCTAACATGCGAGACTGTTTCCTGTTGGAGCGACTTCTTTCAACGATGTTATTAAGGCCTCACAAGATATAAACACTACTCCATTAAAACGGTGATGGTATTCTACTGTAACTCACTTCTCGGAAGAAAGTTCCCGAGTTGCGGGACTGTTTCCTGTTGGAGCGGGTTCTTTCGACGATGTTATAAAGGCCTCATAAGATATAAACACTACTTCATTAAAATGGTGATGGTATACTACTGTAACTCACTTCTCGGGAGCCAGTTCCCGAGTTGCGGGACTGTTTCCTGTTGGAGCGAGTTCTTTCGACGATGTTATAAAGGCCTCACAAGATATAAACACTACTCCATTAAAACGGTGATGGTATTCTACTGTAACTCACTTCTCGGAAGCCAGTTCCCGAGTTGCGGGACTGTTTCCTGCTGGAGCGGGTTCTTTCGACAATGTTATAAAGGCCTATCAAGATATAAACACTACTCCATTAAAACGCTGATGGTATTCTACTGTAACTCACTTCTCGGAAGCCAGTTCCCGAGTTGCGGGACTGTTTCCTGTTGGAGCGAGTTCTTTCGACGATGTTATAAAGGCCTCACAAGATATAAACACTACTCTATTAAAACGGTGATGGTATTCTACTGTAACTCACTTCTCGGAAGCCAGTTCCCGAGTTGCGGGACTGTTTCCTGTTGGAGCGGGTTCTTTCGACGATATTATAAAGGCCTATCAAGATACACTACTTCATTAAAATGGTAATGGTATACTACTGTAACTCACTTCTCGGGAGCCAGTTCCCGAATTGCGGGACTGTTGCCTGTTGGAGCGGGTTCTTTCGACGATGTTATAAAGGCCTCACAAGATATAAACACTACTTCATTAAAATGGTGATGGTATACTACTGTAACTCACTTCTCAGGAGCCAGTTCCCGAGTTGCGGGAGTGTTTCCTGTTGGAGTGGGTTCTTTCGTCGATGTTATAAAGGCCTCACAAGATATAAACACTACTCCATTAAAACGGTGATGGTATTCTATTGTAACTCACTTCTCGGAAGCCAGTTCCCGAGTTGCGAGACTGTTTCCTGTTGGAGCGAGTTCTTTCGAGGATGTTATAAAGGCCTCATAAGATATAAACACTACTTTATTAAAACGGTGATGGTATACTACTATAACTCACTTCTTGGGAGCCAGTTCCCGAGTTGCGGGAGTGTTTTCTGTTGGAGCGGGTTCTTTCGACGATGTAATAAAGGCCTCATAAGATATAAACACTACTCCATTAAAACGGTGATGGTATTCTATTGTAACTCACTTCTCGGAAGCCAGTTCCCGAGTTGCGGGACTGTTTCCTGTTGGAGCGAGTTCTTTCGACGATGTTATAAAGGCCTCATAAGATATAAACACTACTTTATTAAAACGGTGATGGTATACTACTGTACCTCACTTCTCGGGAGCTAGTTCCCGAGCTGCGGGACTGTTTCCTGTTGGGGCGAGTTATTACGACGATTTTATAAAGGCTTCACAAGATATAAACACTATTCCACAAAAACGGTGAGGGTAAACGTTAAATGATTGAATTTAACGTTTAATATTATAATATTTTATATAATAAATTTAATATTTTTCCAGGGAGGACAAGGATAGTTTTAGTCCAATAACTATATTTTAAATAATAAATAATCAATAATAATAATAGTTAAGGAGATAAACGACTATTATATTTATACTCGTTAGTATATATTAGTACAGCTACTTTACAAAAAAACATTCTTTTCTTTTCTTTGATGGCAATTAAAACTATTATGCTAATATTAAGTAAAATGTAATAATATCAAATCTCTTGAAATGTCTACGCTTGTCACGTTACGTCTTGACATGAAAATTTTGGGGACGTATTTATCGTGTAAAAGAGCGCTAGGTGTAATAAAAACTTTATTCCGAAATATAATCTTGTTTATTATAATTTCTATCCAGTCCCTTAGACTAGGCGATTACTATTTTGTGGATGTTACGATTTCCAAATACAAAGCAGTAATTGTAAAATTTCAAACATGTAAAGTTAATTGCTGGTAATAGACGGGTTGGTAGGAGAAAGAAGTGTTGGCAAAAGAGGTAATATCAAGTAAAAGAATAAGATAATAATAATAGTAATATCAATAAGACACGGATAACGAGCTGCCGACTGCTTCGCCTTGATAAAGATAGTTGTTTATAATAGAAACAATATAGTTGTTTTAAATTGAGTTTTTTTTTTAATAGAGCAAAAAAATCTAATAGAAAATTTAAGAAACAGGTGTTTGTATATACGTAAAGCGTTATTGGCTGGAATATCTAGAGAAATACATTACTCAAAATAATTATGGATATCGCATGAGGACGCAATTGAGTTGCTATGACTACTGCACAGATCCATTCATTGTGTTGTGAGCAAGGAACGTACAACAACTAGCTTGTGAGTGCTCTTACAGAACTCGGTGCACAATTTATGAACGACTTTTCTGTGCATTCAAACACATGTATGTAAATTGGAAGATTTTACAGCTTATATACATATGTATGTCCTATTGCTAGGCACGGGATATCCCCATTTCCGTAGAAATGGACATTAGAAATGGAAAATATAAGTACCTGACTTTCTAATAATTATTATTAATATACATATAAAGACAGTCTAAAAAAGTTCCAAAGAACCTTGAAATACTTTAATACGGTTTCTTTATTTACGCATATATATCAACCTTCTGTGTCTTTATTTATTTTTATTCCAACTGAAGGCCACGGAATAACAAGAACATTTTCTTTTTATAAAATAAACAAAAACCTTACGAAACTTTTGTCTATTAAACATCTGATCATAATGATTAGTGGTAAGGCGACAAGTCACCGACAGACGCTTAGCACTTTCCCGTTTTTCATCTCAACGGCTTTGAAACTTCCTCGGAATATAGATTAAGTTTTGTTGCAGAGGAACTTTCAAAACTTAACGTAAGTTATGGCACTTAAACTTGTTGTGAAGTTTTGCAAAAGCTGAGACCGATGCTTCCGCATAAACAATTTAATTTTAGCCCAAAAACGCCAGAAGCCGACCACCACTTAAACGTTGAGAAACTTGAACAATCATACTTCATCAAAGGTTCGTTATAAATCTCCTTTAATGCCCTTTTGCTATAATTTCTGCTATCAGAAATTTAAACTGTTTCAGATGTAACTTTAATAATATTTTACCTATATAATTGACAAATTTTAAACGATTCTCATTTTTATTTTTAAAACGTTTTGGACTTCTTTCTCTGGGTTTCCGTTCTGTTCTTGCCCTGACTTTTATCTATTCGGTGTGAATTTCGAAAACGATTTTTAACTGACATGTTTGAATTATTTATGCGTCAATCACCTATTGCATGCGCGTCCTTTTCTTTACTGCATACTTTTTAGTTCCTTTTTCAAACGTTGATCATAAAAATAAGTATTATAACAGATAATTACATCAAAATATGACAAACAAATTTTATACGATCTGTAAAATTTTTTGATTGAAAATTAAACCGAATGTGTAGTTTCTTTTAATGGCCGTTGAGCACCCATTTCAATTAACTAATTACGCTTGCCTAAGGGGGTTGGTGGGACATTTAAACTCGAAATAAATATCTATGCGGGATTGCGCATAGAAATAAATACATGGCCTTACATGTATTTATTTCGATGCGGGAATCGAACACACGACTATTGCCTCTGAAAGATTTCGTTTTCTTTTTTTTTTGAAAGAGTAAACTTCGCTAACATTCCAAATGCGTTAAGTTCATTAACATTATGATAATTAAGCTTAATATCTATTTATAAATGAAGTATGCTAATTCTAATAAAAGATTTTCTTGATTCAGGTAATGGCAGTTTTATGTGAAACGTTACACGATTATACATTTTGTAACTACCTTTATCTTTATAGCCAATAACCCTCGCCGCCAGTTTCCCATTTCCGCGTATCCCTAGAGGAAATGGCGATGTTTCCCGGGACGAAAAATATTCTTATTTCTCTATATTCGAATATAAGCAAACAAATATTATTCGATTCGTCTATTTACATCAAAACTAACATTTTACAAGTCAAAGAAAAAAGTCGACTCTCTTCAATTACGTAAAAGACCATTCATTTATGTTTCAGGTATAAATGTTATTTACGATATGGTTTTGTTTTAAATATTATCATAGGATATAAGGATTGTCCGTAACAGTTTTAGTATTATGAGTTTATGTAAATATTCAAAGGATAATTATCAAAATTTTAATATAAATAAATATTTCAACATGCAACTAAAATGCATGAATGATAACGGTAAATTTTTGTGCAGCTGTATCAGAATTAAAACAAAACCAAACTAACCAAAAGCTAAAAATTTGAAAAAGTTAAAAATTAAAAAAATAAAATAACTTTATAAATATTAATAATGAATCAAAATAAAAGTAACCTTTGCAGGGTTTCTAGTAAATTCGCCTACAACACAATGTATGTTACACCGGTTCAAATGCCACTTTATGCAATTCAAATATGACTATAATGAGGTTTCGGATTTTATTGTCATTAGTATAAGAATATCTTAGCAGGTAAATTTTAGATCAGCCTTTACTATAGTCTAAAAGAACATAAGAACTATAAAAAAGTGGGAATAAAAGGAAGATGATAGACCTGTTAAAACTGATTCATGAAAAAGATTATTACTTAAGCAAAAATCTAAATGACTACTCTTCACATACATTTATATAATAAATTGTTGATGAATTAATTACAAATAATTGATTATATCCCCGACAACCCACATTGAACAAGCGTAGTGGGTTAATATGTATTCTTCCAGAAATGGGGAGGCCCGTGCCAAACAGTGTAATGTTAAATTTTAATAGAACTGTAATAATGTTCATTTTTATAAAACATCCGTAATCTGTAAAAACGTTCTGTCTCTAGGCGGATTCTCCAAGCCTTTTCCAACGTCCATATTTTAGCATTAACTTGTTATAGGTTTTGGTTGATTCTGATTACATATAAAAATAAATAACAATGTGGTAAATCCAAACTGTATTAAATTTAATTAAGTACCATTTTTCAATAGACCATAACGCTTTATGGCTTAGCGTGGCAATAACGGAACATCGGCGTTGAATGTCAGAGGTTTCAATTGCGGATGATTTTTAATTAACTCTCCTATAAGCGGCGGCAGATATAAGCGTCTTTCATTACTGATGTATCTAAAGCATTGACACACGAATTCTGATACTTGAGCGCCGTTCGACATACTAGTTCGGGCTGTACATAATATGATTATTTAAAATTATAGCGTAATAAAAAATTTTAGGCAATATCATACCAAATTTTTTGACCATTCTTTCACAGTACAGGCTGTTCGGTTATGGAATTTATTGCCACTGGAAGTGAGGCAAACTAAGTCTCGATTTTTAACCTTTTCAAATTTACTATCTATCTTTATATCTATTAATCTTTTCTCTTTATATCATGCTTGGGCACAGGCCTTCCCGTTTCCTTGGGGAATCAGTAATAACCCCTCATGCTTGTACAAGGCGGATTGAAGGGACGTTCAGACTGGGAATAAACGGCTAAAGGCCATATGTATATTTATCATGACGCAGTAATTGAATCCGAAACCACTTTAATGGCTCAGAGGGAAGGTTACGCCACTGAGCCAATTCAGTCGTCGTTTTTTGAGTAAAATAGACTGTAGAAAAATAATTTCACACAATATAATTTGGATGAAAATAAGACAGCTATAATCATAATAAACGATTAAACAACAAGAACAACCATAGAATTATGCTACATTTAGATTGTATTATACTTAAGATTATTAGAAGTTGCTGTTGTGAATTTTAGGCAATAATAAAGATAAATTTATACGTCCACGGGGACACCTTAAAGTTTTTATATCAGGGAAAGTATTAAGGTCTCCATAAAAAACGCCAAATCGGCAGCGGAAAATCCCTTAAGGTTAAAAATCAACTTAAATCTATTTGGAATACCAAAATCAAAATGGCGCCGCGACAAGTGGCTATGCTGAGACATGCAGGTTTAATTAGCAGTTATATGTTAAGACATACACGTGTAAATGTCATTTGTGGTGTGTGTATATACGTAATAAAAGTTAATAATAAGCAAATAATACATTTTGCTTTATTTAGTAAGTTAAGTTTTATTAAATTAGTCTACAGTGAAGATATATGTAGCTAATCTTTGACATAATAGAGACACCATTGTCATGAAAACAAGTGAATCAATTCCAATCAAAACAAAGAGGGACATCTACCCCCTGTTGAGTTAATAGGGTGTTGGAGCGTATCCCAGGGCAGAAATTCCACAACGGGGATAAAAACTTAATGAGGCAACTGTCCCCTGGTGATTGGCTACTATTGTGGAAAGTAGTAGATTTTAGACATCCTAAGGCTCATACGGACGGTATCATCGTCTTTAGATATGGCTCAACTTCTTCTTGTTCAGGCCGCTCGCAATTGTTCCTCCCTCCTGGGGACCGAGTTGCATTAGGAGAAGGAGAAAATCCATAAAGGTGTATGTGTCGCTCATTATCGGCTTGCTCGAACATAGCCCAAGCGAGGTGCATCACAATTTTTTTACCTGAATCAATGCTGAGGTCCTTCGTAAGGACGTCGATACGTATATAGCGAATGAATGAATTATACATTCTATTTTTGTTTCTTGTAGAACGCTTACAATCTCATATTGTCAATTTCCCGTATATTGAATGGTTAATGAAAAAACTCTTAACAAAAATAGACAAGCCACGATGATACGAAGTGAAAAAAAAACAAAATCATTCATTTATCGGGTATGTTCTAAATTCAGGGATGCTTTATTTTTATTACATAGTGATATACGTCAGTGAATAACAGATATAATTAATTAACATGCATGCCTCCGCTAAAATACCTACTGTGTATTCTGAATTAATCACAACCCGCTCCTCGAACACAGTCCCTCCCTTGTTCGCCTGCTACCGTTTAGCTGACGTGTTCGCAGTATATTGTATACAGAATATTTGAGTTATTGTTCCCTGCACGACTAAACATTGCCGGAATAAATAAACTGGTATGGAAAGTTATCGACGTATTTATTATGTTTGGCCGCCATAATATCGTTATGGCGCGACTGATTGGGTAAAAAGCACGAACTGGATAAAACCACCATCATTCGATTCGATCGGTCGGATAGCTGAATTCTATATAAGGACGAAGATTTGAACGACCTTGAACTTAGGTGACAGCCCAAAATCGGGGGGTCGATAAGAAACCTATATATAGAATATATAACCTATATGATTCCCTAAGACGTGACTCCTGTCGCAAAGAGGGTGCAGAAAATGTGTCATATATTTATTTCAAATCATATTTTTTAATGTTATTAATGATTTAATTGTATTAAAGATACATTACTAGTATACATTATTTTTTGAATATTTTTTAGATAGTAGAGTCTACTATACCTGAAGATGCCTCGTGTTGGGGCGAAACACGTGACGTTTGCAAGATGGAAAAGTGATAATGTGTATTTGGTGCTGTGTATAGTGGTTGGTGGGTGGAGAGTTGATGGCCGATTTTCGGTAAGTTTTTGGTTTAAGTTCCGAATAAATCCACTAAACCCAACGGAGAAACACACATTATTAGTTTTCTGTTATTGTTTTGCTTGTCGCGGATCTTAGCTAAGTAAAACTTTTGACTGTTCATATTCACTAACGTCACCAACGTTGACAGCGTAAAACGCACACTAACTTTTCGGCAATTCAAACATTTGATTCCATAATGAAGACCTAAACAGTTAATGTTTACATTAAAAAAATTGCATATGATTTAATTTTAGGCATCTCTAAAAATACTACTGTTGTGTATGTGGAATATATAAAAATATAATTCTTCTTTAATCGGTCCCCCATTACTGAGGATCGTGGTCACTAGAAACCCTCAATCGAAAAATCTGTCTCCAGCGGTTCCGGTTCCACCGCCTTTTCAAATTCAGAAGAGGATGTGGCTTCCTTCACTTGATCGGACCATGTTGTTGGCAACCGTTCCTTCCCTTCAGGAGTATCAACAATGACCAGCTCCGCAAAAATATTGTATAATACCGTCAAATAATTTATACTGATAAATTGTGCTGTTACTGCCGGTTCAGAACAATTAAAGACAAATCAGTGCCAAGGAACGGGGAGTTATAACTTATATCTCTAAATAGATAAACGTAGGAAGAATTCCTCTCTCTAGAACCTGAAGTTGTGCCATGCTACAGACGAATACTTTGTCAAGAATGGCATAGTATTTGTCTGTAGCATGAATGGGCCGGCTCGCCCGGGGAAGTGCCACACTCCCGGAGAAAACCGGCCTCTGAGTGGTAGCTTAGCTACCGCGCTTCGTACGGTGAGCGGCCGAGTTCCGGAGACCCAACATCCTCCCACTTTTATAATAACACTTTCCTTAAAATTCGGCAACGCTTCCACTGCCTATGGCGCTGCGGATGTCTATAGGCGGCGTTATTGTTTTCCACCAGGTAACACGCCTGCTCGTTTGCGTTCCTGTCCCATAAAAAAAAGATTTTCAAAAAACAATGGAAATCAGTCACGAAATTTGAAATGTTGGTCCATTGGAAAATCCGGTACAAAGAGCAAACAACAGTACGTCATGCATGTTAAACATTGCGCTGCGCTGCAAACTAATGACGTCAGTGCATTGTGTAACTGCCAATACAGAATTGGCAAAACTCTCAGAACGTTGGCATGCTCATTTATTGACATAGTCATGACGCGTGACGTTTGATTTGGCATGTTTTAAAATTTGTATATCATAGATAGCTTATGCGCTACTTAAACCCCTTAATTTCAAGGGTTACATTTTTTATGGAATCGGAAGGCAAACGAGTGAGCGTGTCGCCTAATAGAAAGTAATCAACGCCACTCATAGAGTAGTAATATCTGAAACACCATAGGCATTACAGATGCGTTGCCAATCTGAGATACATGAACCAGCCATCTACAACTGGTTCCATCTACAGAGTAGTGATGCGTGGAAAGAAGTTGTTGCTGTTGAGAAGCTCAGATAAGAGAAAGGAAGCACCTTAGCAGGTTAAATGGAAAACGAACAAATAACAAAATATATATGATAATAAAATTATGCAGTTTTAACTAACAATAATACCTGATCGATGATATATCGGCATATTTCTTTAGAAACTCCTTCTGTAAAGCTACGATTTGTTCGATTTAGCGTAGTATTTTTGGAGGTATCAAAATATACAATCTAGTAAGTTTTATTTTGGAAATATTATAACATAAGTAAACACATAAATATACATTATAGTTCTCGTATTATCACTGCAGGATACTAGTTCACAGCTATAAATTCAAGCGCCTTACCATCGGTGATAAATGGATATACACTGCGCAATTCCGCTTCGTATTCTTCGAGGGAAACAGCGGGGGCTATAGGAGCGACGTAGTCGTCTTCCGGAGACCGCTCCGACCCGTAGCCCTGATCGAACCCGGGGTCTTGTAGCTTCCACACCGGCTCAGCATCTGAACCTACAACAAAATACACAATGTTTATTTGTTAAACCTACAACAAAATCAATTTGTATATTTGCGGTCATTGTTTAAAAGAGATGGAAAATTTGAAGGTGATTTTGAAAGGCGAGTGAAAGCTAGTAATCAGGTTAATGGAGTCCTGCACTCCTTTATGAAAGTCAGAATGTGTCTTAAACGGCCCGACTGGCGGTTCACCGGAGAGTGCTTGTTCCGACTCTGATGTACGGTAGTGAAAGTTGGGTTTGCCAGAAGAGTCATGAAAGCAGACTGAATGCGGTAGAAATGACAGCATTAAATAGTATGTGTGAGGAAAGTTTGAATGATAAAAATAAGGAATGTAGATTTAAAAGAGCGACGTGGAATAAAAGAAGCTGTCGTGATAAAAGTTGAGAAAGGGTAGTTGGGGCAAGAAAAACATATCCTGACCAAATTACCGAAGTTTTTAAGAAAGACCAGGTCAAAAGTACCCTCAATCGACGAGATTGCTTGAAGAGAGCGATGAGTGTGGAGGAAGCAAGGAAAGTATGCCGAAATCTTAGCAGATGAATATCTGTGGTCTCTGCCTGACCCTACAGGAAAAAGGCGTGACGATATGTCTAGTAAGTTTCCACCTCTTGTACGAAACGCCATCAAGTCCTATCTCCGTGTCAGTGTTCCATTGGAGGATTTCACCACTACGTTTGCTAAGACGCAAAGTTCTTCAGAAATGTGCGCAACTGTCTAGAGCGTAGATACTGTATGTACTTATATGCCAATATTGTTATATATCAATATGCATAATTGCTGTTTTATAAAAAATGTCAGATATAAAGTAGTTCTAGGAAAATACGTGCCGTATTTTCTAATCATACGACGTTAAAGGATGGTTATTGTTTTAGAGAAGATTAGAGAGCAATGCCCTCGCGTAACAAACATGACGAATCGCGACTTAATATTTGCCTAAGCTTACTACGATAGACAAACTACTGACTAGGTATATGAAAACGCTTGGCATCGTCTGGTACATAGGGCTGAAGTTTTTGATGAACTTTCTTTAGTTGGGAAATAAAATATACTTGTCGCTTTTGTATATATGTTTTTGTACATCGTATTGGTAATAGCATTATTATGGATATGATTTTAATTTATATAAGGCTAATTAAAATATATGCGGCGTTCGTCGCATTTTTACCTTTTTTGTAATAAAACTTTAAAATGTACCGAATTTCTTCGTCACATACGTTCATTTTGCTTGCTTGAAAAACAATTGAAAAATGGCGGGAACTAGTTTTTTTTTACTTATTGCATCTTCAGAATGTCACATTTAATGGTATTAAAAACCAGCCAGTTACATTCAGTACATCCAAAGAGGTTTAATTACTAATAATACATTCAAAATACGAAAATACCTTTGCTCCGACCTAATATTTAATGGTGTACGGTTGGGAATGAAAATTCAACTAAATTTAATTGTTGTATCTGTTAATTTATTCTGCACGTATTTTGATAACTAACGAACGGGATTGGACAACAACAACAACGCTCTCGGGCTATCATGACCAAAAACATCATTATCATCAGCTTGCGGTACTTCACCGCTGGACATCGGTATTCCCTAAGGCGCACCGTTTATCCGATTTTCGGAACTCAGTTTCTACCAACCGATCTTCCCAGATCATCTATTTATTTCGGTCTTGGGCATCTCGTTCTGCTTTCTATGAAACGAAAGTCCCTTGATCATTTGTCTACGGTTGTTGATTCTGCGTTGATCACCAGTTCATTGTTGTGTTGTGACCAAATGATGGTACTAATATATTTTAAAATCATGTCTCAGGTAAATGACACGAAGTAGTGGCCAGCAAAACTATGCTACTAGATAAAGGTATTCTGCTTGCCCGGATTATCATTGAAGCAAATATTTTCTATCATTCAAACAAATATTAGCCAACAAAGACTATCAAATGTCGAATGTCACGTTTTATAAGAATTAAATATAACATTGAATATTATTCTTAACGTGTTAGTACTTCAGGAGAATATTAAGGGTAAAAATGGTACCAAACAAAGGCTTTTGTGGATCAAAAGAAAATAAAATCTCATTATATACACATACCTACCGTTCTATATTACAGCCATTATTTTGGCCTCACCCTTTTTTGTTACTTTGCTTTGCAAATGGAGCGAAGTTGGGATCTTTATTTTTCAAGCCTTATGGCGGCGCTTTCATTAGTGGATTTATTGTTCGAGTTTATCAACAAAAACGTAGATAATGAACTCCGCCTCAAAACAGCTATTGTGCGATTCACGCAAGATATAAAAGATCATTCGAAGTGATTTTTTTAACAAATTGTTACAGATTCTAGAAATATGCATATTTCATCATCTCAGGCCTTCAAGATGTACCATCTAGCCCAATCTTAGCCTCTGCCACCCGCCCCATGCAGATCCACACCACGTTTGTTAGGACGCAATCTTAACTCCAGAACTCGTCTATTCCTATGGTTGTCGGCTCTTTACTTATACGTACTTTATGACATTTCTATATAATCATGTAATACGATAGTCTTGAAGAAAATGGACTTCTGAGAAGAAGCTTTACTACCGCGTTACGTTCGGTGAACATAAGTTCTCGTTCTATTATTTACATCTAAGGTAGGTATTGCATCTGCAGTACCTGCAGTGATTGATAATCTTGAGGTGGCACGCTTTCTAGTTTTTCTATCTTTCACAATAAATAAAAACGCAATAAATAAATCGAACATTTTCATCTACAATAAAATGTAACCGAAGATTCTCTTGCTATCGCGACAAAATAAGCTTACTGTATGGAATGAGGAAAATTGCAAGGAAATTCGTCTCGTCTCGCCTAAATTAGCCTGTTTCCCCAAACAACCGTACAAGCACTTTCTTTTATATTAACTTAGGATTGTAAAAAAGTTTTTATTCGGATTTCGAAGTGAATTAACATTTTATATTTTAAATTAATATATATTACGACCGATTGGCTCAGTGGCGGGGCCCTCCGCCCACGGAGTCAATGGTCGCGGGTTCGATTCCCGCATCGGAATAAATATTTATATGGATTTATAAATGTTTATTCCGAGTCTGGTAACCCCCCAATCCTTATTTCCTTTCCTGCCCCTTCCTTTCTTCTCTGTCCTTCCTTTCCTTTCCGCCAATCCACGGTCTGCCGTGCCAATGGATGCATGGCTAGGGGCGAGCCTAGTCGCAAGCGTGCCGATCGTCTCGGGATCGGGCTCCCCCGGTTACTATGGTGCCTTACCTCAGCATGCAGGGCTCTGCCGGGGCTGACCTCCATCCTCCCTTGCGGCTCGTGGGATTCACTAAGACGAATTTAATATACCTAATTTGTCGAAAATGACGGCGACGTGGTTCGCCACCCGTCACGTCCTGATTCTCACGAGGGCGAAAAGCGACCAATGACGAGCCGTTTCGCTGCGATGAATGGCAGCGGATGGAGCTCTGTGGTCTCTGCCAACCGGGGGATAGGCGTGAATATATAAAAAAAAAAATAAAAAAAAATTAATATATATCCCACATATCCACACTGGATTAACGTTAAAAAGTTTAAATATATGTGTACCTCTTAAACAAGTGTAAAAGTCAAGTATAAGCCAGGGCCGATTATTATCGACGACATATTTAAACTATTTCGAATATTTTTATTCGAAATAGTCTAAATACGTCGTCTTTAGACTATTTCAATTATTTATTGGAACAATTTTGAGAAATACGGGCTTATTACGAATTATTGGGTTGGATAGCATGTAGGTGACTTATTCAAATCTTTTCCTCGTGTATTCCTCACAGCTAAAACAAAGTTGTTGGTTAGTAAATCCTGTTTGTTCCTCCTTATGTTGCCGAATCGTAGCTATTTTCAGCTGACACTCGCTCAGGGAGCTATAAAGTGGGTCACACTTGGGGTCTCCTTGCTGGATAAGTTCAAACTGCAGTAAGCAAAATACAAACATAGCTTTTTGAGTAAGCATGCTTAAATGGCAATGGGCCGGACAACTGTTGGAGTCAACTGCTGAAATGGAGAATTTGTTTCTTGAGAACAGGGCGGTTGGCAGAAAATAAATGCATGCATATTTTTTGCCACGATATGGTAATTTTTAGTAAATAGGTAAATATAAAATTTTTTCAATATATAGAGTATAATGACCTAAATTATGTACAGTTCGATTAAAAATGGCAAGATAACTCAGAAATTGTGGTAATTGGTAATGGTACTTAAGGGTGTTGCGGTACAACCCTAATGTTGCTTGCCATGACATGATTCCATAAAGGCATACATAACTTACACAAAAGCCGCCCAAGGAATACCACTCTAAATGATATTTCACTACGAATGGGTTTTTACATTACCGCGCATAGAAACGTTGATGAAGGAACGATTTGAAATATATCACTTGCGTGCCGCGGTCTAGTTAGGCGTTTCCGTGGAATATGGCGTTGGTTACTTTGATTTATAGTTCTCCGCCTATGCCTCCGGTGTGTGCTGTGGAGGCGTGTCTCTGAAGTTCGTAGAACGTCCTGATATTGAGGGTAATTTCTTGATAGATTTACTTCACGCAACGTAAATATAAAACTTTCTTAAGCGATTTGCAGTACCTAATTGAACAGAAAATTTATACAGTTGTGAATTTCATATAAATTGCGCTATAACTATAAAAAAATATTTTTATTGGCGACCTTATCGGCTTTTAAAGTCACGGGTCGCAGTTTATAGAATATTTTTATGTTCGCATCGGAATAAGTATGTGTATAACGTACAATTATTTAGTTCAATTCTGAAACGTGGGCATTGACCCACCACGTTTCTCCATTCCTTCAGAAATAGGTAGGTCCGTGTCCAACAGCGGGACATACATGGGTGTTAAAATAAACTAAGAAGCGTTCTCTATCGACCAATGAAAATGCACTCATAATTTATAATCAATTAAAAATGTATTATAGTTAATACATATGTGTCGTATTATTATTATGATTGTATCAAGTTTAAAAAAGTAAAAGAAAAACATAATGATTTCAAGGATTTTTTAAGAAATCCTTCTTCTAAGAGTGCCTCTCCGACTTACGAAGTTTGGCAGCCAATTCAGCACAACTTTCATCCTCTTTCGCGACGTGCAGCAATTCTGGAGCACTCGCTATCGCGGTCTACTCTCTGATATTACGTAGCCAAGACTTTCTTTTTCGACCAACTTGCCTTTTGTCCGCGATTTTTCCCATCACGATCAGTTGCAGCAACTTGTACCTGTCATGTCTCATGATATATGAGGTAAGCAACTTTTCTACTTTTGACGGTCTGCAAAAGTTTACGTTTTTGCTTGACTTGTCGGAGAACTTCGTCATTGGCCACCCTTTGAGTCCAGCTAATAGCATCCGTCTATATGCGATTTTCACATTTCGAATGCTTCTATACGTTTTCTGAGTTCTTTAAGCGTCCAAGCCCCACATCCGTATGGAAGAACGGGCCAGATGTAACAGTGGAGCATTCTAATGAGCAAGGAAAGTTTGAGGCTGCGATTACAAAGGATACGTTTAAAACATCCACTTGAAGAAATTTTTGTTTGATAATGACAGTTAATAAATAGCTTATTTATCGTAACACCATAGAGTTCAGTGTACGCAAGCATTATAGGACAGGTTACCGAGACATAATTCACAAACAACGGTTTACTTATCGTAATGTGCCGTCAAGATCACCTCGCTTCAGTACACCTGCTCAACAACGTAGGTTGAATAATGAATACCGGGGCGGCGTCCATTTTTTATATTCCCTGTGATTACTGTTACGTTAAGTTTATTAATAGATAAATATAAAATAAACGTAACATAATAAATAGGTTTAAAGCAATACAATATTTTCGCTATCAGTTCATCAGACTATTACATTTGAAAGAAACATACATTATATTGTAGGAACATGTGTAATAATGGAGTATTCTACCATTAATATCAAATACCTAAGAGTCTCTTAGTTAATACCTAAACACAAAGGTTTTTTATCTTCATCTATATCAAAAGGGTTTGTTCCAATGAAAATGCCACCCTTATAGGAAATGGCAATATAAACATATAGGTAAATTACATACATCTATTCTAGCTAAAACAACTGCTTAAAATTAACAATACAAGAGAAATCGGCTTATCGTCTTCCGAGACCAACTCGTACCAGCTCTGACAGTACATAGCCTCTGAGAGCGGATAGGCCATTATACTATTACTAATCAGTGTGCTAAACCGGCTTATGTTTAATATATTGAAGAAGTGCAATCTCTCTTCTTCATTCCTAGTGCATTCCAAGATAATGTGATGATCAACCCCACAATATCACATTCATTGCAGTTGGAGATGTCATTCTGCCCATCACGAAAGAAAAATGATTAAGAGGAAAGTAGCCTAAGTGGAGTCTAAGTCAAATTTTTACATTTTTTTCCACTGATATTGAGCTCGTTAAAGCAGGGGAAGGAGGAAGTGTGGGCTGCATTGTCCGACACTAAATACATTTGCCATTGATGTTACGTTGACTTATTTGGACCAAATTTCATAACCTTCTGTTGAATGTGAAGATTAACTTCACATTCAACAGTAAATTTCTATAATTTGGCAAACAGTTAAAATAGGTGCCATTTAGCAGGCTATCTTTGCCAGGCAACCCACTTCCTCATTTCCCGTATTATACTGTAAATATAACCTTATGTTCTTCTTCTTCTTTGAATTCTATTCTTTCAATGTGCATATTAATTTTATAATGCTGTCACAAAGGTTTTAAACGAGTGTGTTGTGAGTGTGCTGAAACTTGGGCAATAACCAAGGAGTTTGTGGACAAACTAAAGATCAATCGATCGTTCAACTTTAAGCATTTGCATCTTTTTTTTTTTTTTTTATGGGATAGGAGGAGGCAAACGAGCCTGATGGAAAGCAATCAACGCCGCCCACGGGCAACCGCGACACCACAGGAGTCGCGGAAGCGTTGCCGGCCAACATCTGCAGGCGGGATAAAAAGTATGACAGTTTTGGGTTGGATACTCAAGAAGAACTAGCGTCGTTTATCTGGCTGGTAATTCTAAAGTGATTTGATAATGAAATTTTCAAAAAAATAATGCCAATGCAATACCTCTGGTGTTGCAAACATCTATAAGTAGGGATGATTATTTTCGATCAGACGACGATGACAGAGGCTTGCTCTTTTGCCTTCCTATACCAAAAAAAATACTTTTTAATAATAAATATCTTTTTTTTATGAATACCTTAAGCCGTTTGGTCAACATGAACTGAAGTTTTAATTTTTTATTCATTCGAAATCAACATTTCGTTATCCAGCTTTCGAACATTCATAACTTAAACATTTATTTCACTTTTATGTAGGCCAAAGATCATGACGCAAGTAACACCTGAATATCCAATAATATTTTTAGCGTACTCGCATGCCGGAATATGATTCACACTCGTAACGAGAAGAGTTCTTTGCGCAGCAGTAACATTATTCCTACATAATCTGTTATTTTTTTTCTGCCTTTGAATTTAATAACACAGACTACGAGATATAATAACGCCTGTTGATTATTGTATGGTTTATGACGTGTTCAAGATATTAAATAACAGCTATTTGGGAACAATATTTTTTTAAAGAGTACCCAAAAATATCAACAGGTCACCATTGCATGGCTTATTAACACTGCCTATGAAAACCTACAATACCAGTGGTACTACATAAACTTTGTCTGCCTTTCAGGAGATGCACGAAGATGGTTTATTGAGCGAGGGGTGGAAGGATAAAGTGAAGAGGTTAAAGAGAAGACGGGCTTGAAGGGAGGAAAATTCGGGCTTCCAGTTTTCATTGCACACTAATGTGTAATCGAAAAAGCTATTATATAATGAATGAGTCGGTGTCCTTGTCGCTTACAAAACCTTGGCGACATCATTAGAAAAGAGACCGAAAGCCTAGAAGGCAATTTCCTATATTCCTATAAAAAATCCAAAATGGCGGAAAACAAGATGGCCGCCATACAAAGCTATTGCCATTTATGGGCCAATTTCATTGAAATATGGCAGAAGCCCGAAACGCAGGTGCAGGCGGGCCCCGAAAAGCTAGTCCTCTTATAATACAATTAGAATGAATGACATCGTGGCAACAAATAAATATACATACGCTATAGAAAATGTATACATCTAAAATGGTTTGCAACTGTATTCGTAGGTATTTATACCGTTGTTTCAGAACTAGTTTCTTACACTTCAGAATGCTGAGCCAAATCAGGCTTTTAACTAGTTAAATGTGAATAAATGCGAAGAAGCCAATGTTATATTCAATGGAGGGGAAAATAAAGACATTCCGTCCCGAATTTCAGTACGTGATAAGACTGACAATTGGATGGTGACGCCACACCGTCTCGCTTGCAAACTTGTATGTACATTTAAGACGAAAAGACTTAAACTTAAAAATAAAATGTTTAACGTTTTTAGGTTTTGTCTGTATTAAAAATGATGATCTTGTATCTAACATAAGTAAATAAAATAAATTCAAATATGGTGAAAGTTATAAAGTTATATGATACTGGTTTTACACTATGTCCATGTGTACGTGTACAAAGTTTTATAGCATCAAAAATTATTAATATAATATTGAAGTGCTTTATTCTTTAGTTTTAGCACAGGCTCACTCCGTTCAAATCATTCGATGCTCAGTCACTTCAAAAGGATTCAGCTTTGATATTAGTGATAATTAAATGAATATTTAGATACATACATCAGTACAGCTAGTGACGGTGGGTATTCATAGTCTAACGATCTTATCGCGAAAGCAGATGCAATGTATTTTTCATTTGACTAAAAAGTCACATCCATCAGAGCTTCATCACGCTTGCCTTGAAATCTGTAATCTCCTCATTGTTCCACGCAGATTTCAAAGCAAAACATAAAATTTAATCGATCTCGTGAAAGAGTATGAAGAATTTCGTTCAACTATATTTAATTTCGTTGCATATGTATGTATAGAAACAACGGTCATACCATGTGTGTAAACGAGCGAAAATATATTTATAAATAAATAATAGAAATAATTTAAAAAACTGTCTGATTTAGAGGGTTGATATTTTACTGCAAATTAATTATTCGTCTTCTAACCAAACATCGCAAATATCTTTTTTCAGACCTTAGGAGTAAATAGACAGCCATTATTTCTTAGGTACATCAAATAAATCATCTGATACATATATAGGTCGTTATCATTAATATTTGTCTTATTATATTTATTTGAAGAAACGTAATAAATATATTTTTTGACCGACCTCCACTTAACACGATGGTCGCTTCTTACAATTCCAACAAGCTGTATTGTGTCATATGTGATTGTTCCAAACCAAGGGTTGGTTTGAAATAACATAAGTGAACAAACACACGTATTTACATAAAGTTTGAGCCCAGTTAGTTCGCTTTTGTTAACATTGTTTTGGCTCCTTCTTCGTCATACTCACAGACAATTTGTTTACACGAATGTACACGAAACATTTGTCATAGTATTATTTGTTACATTTAGGATTCCATTATTCGAGTATAAACGATAATGAAGGCAAGCGTGTTACGTGATGGTGTTTTTGTAAACATCTGCGGAACCAGGAGCACTGCAGGTGCGGTGCTGGATTTTGGCTACAATATGGTATTAGTTCAAAAATGTCGCTTAAGCAAGCTAGTTAGACGATACCACAGAGATTATTTACTTTAAAAAAAAAAACAAAACTTAAAGTTTGTTAGATTCTTATTTCTATTCACTCAGCTTCATCTTATTGCTATTAACGTTTGTGACAGAAAATCGTTGAAGTCAATATTTTAATTTGACTTAAAATGCACTTATTAGATTAGGTTATAAATGAAACATTACGATAACGACTTGTAGTTCTGATATTGTGTGAAATTTGTGTCAGTATTGTGAAGGAGTTTATTTCCTGAGCCGTAGTTTTAATATAGCATTTTGTACGGTAAGAGTTGTATCTAACTTTTTTGTTAAACCAGAAAGTAAAACAGGAAATCCTAGTGGATACAGCAACGTAAAACAATATTGATATGAAAAAAATACTATCTAGTATTTTCCGCAAAATATATTTTTGGGAAGAGCAAGTTTATATATTAAATCAGTACACTCACGCTATTTCACTCACTGATATGCATCAAACAAAACCATAGACTTAAACGGAATAAAGGTATAGTCAGTCACTCAACCAAAACTACCAAAAGAGCTAACCAAAAGGAAGGAACACACGTTGTAATAGAAAACTTTATACGAGCTTAGAAAGGTTTTTCGCAGAGCACTCCTTGTGGAATCGTAACTATGTCATTCTTTTCTGCAAAGTGCTTTTCATGGGCCATAAACTTCATAGATAGTATCATAGTTTTATACATTGTCACGGCGATAAGTGATGAATGGTATTATAAATTCTACTGTGCTATATTAACTCTAATCGTGGTATATCAAGGTAAAAGTGGAGTATCGATAATACATCTTTCACATGATTATATCAAGAGTAAAGCAAGAGAATACATGTAAAATATGTTGTTAGCTATAAAATCACATGCCACATTTTCTCAGGAGGAATAAAAATGATATATCCCTTTATGTTTTGTTTTCTAATAAGATTACAACTGAATCTTCTCGCTGATATCGTACGTCGCTTCAAAAAATTGTTCAAATTAATTACTGAAGCTGAATTTCATTAACGCACAACCCAACTGCGCAAAGAAAATATACAAAGCGAAATTCCATTCCTACCATCTGGATGAGTGATATGAAACACACCCTGTGTTTCTCTCAAAATTTCTTTCTACATGACACCACTCTGTGGAATCAGTCCCTTTAAAGGTAAATACATACGGACACGACGTTGAAACCATAAAAAAAAAACAAATCGAAATATTCCTTAAGGACGGCAACGCTTCTGCAATACCTATAGTATTGCATATGTCTATGGACTGCTACCTCGTTTATCTTCTTATCCCTTAAAAAAGTAATTAACATACGCACGATGTAGCAATTTACGTGTTTATATTAACAAATATATTTATATATTAAACCTATTTTGAGATCATCATAGGGCGTGAAACTGGGTTCTTATCCCTACAGTTATAAATCTTAATCCGAAATATAAAGTATTAAAATGACTGTAAATAGTATTTTAGGTGTTCATAGAACGTTTTAAATTAAAAATAAAATAAATAAATAATTACAAAAAGGATTACACTAATATATAATTTTAAAGTAAGAATGGAACAAGGTCTCTGTTTTAAGTCAGAAGTGTATGGTGAAGTTTTCTTCTTAAGTAAATGGTTCAAAAGTTTGAAAAACAAAACATTGCTAATACCACTATAGCGTGAGATTGGTTTTAGTTATTGATATAGGTAGCAATTGTTTGAATGTATAATACGGTTGTATTAATTCCACGTATATTACTGTATGTTCTGTTTCATTGCTGAACTTCGCAATTTCGACAAGGTGATTTTACCTTACAATACGACTATGTTTCTATCCTTAACATTCAACTACTGTTACTATGTATGTATGAAGTATGTACCCATCTCACGGAGAACTGAGAGCAGCGAATACAAAAGATGCTTCAACAGTCTCATTTCTAAGGCGTGTTGAACAAATATTGTATATATGTATTTGTTAACGAACCAGATCATAAGTACGTATACATGTGGACAGTCAAAAGTTTTACTTAGCTAAAATCCGTGACAAGCAAAACAATAACAGAAAATTAATAATGTGTGTTTTTCGGCTGGATGAAGTGGATTTTCGTTTACAAGATGGAAAAGTGGTAATGTGTGTTTGGTGTTGTGTATAGTGGTTGGTGGGTGGAGAATTGATGGCCGATTTTCGGTAAGTTTTTGATTTAAATTCCAAATAAATCCACTTCATCCAGCAGAAAAACACAAATTATTAATTTTCTGTTATTGTTTTGCTTGTCGCGGATCTTAGCTAAGTAAAACTTTTGACTGTCCACATAGTGATGGATTTCCTAAAAGTAACGCCTAACTCCATTAATAAATACGTATACAGAAAAATACACACATAGGAGTAGGTTTACAGGTTTTGGCCGTAGTATGCCTTTACTACTATTTCTTTAGCTTCCATAATTTTTTAATATTAAATTATTTTAAATTACGCAGTTTGGTTACTCAAAAAATATTTTTTTAAAACCTAACAACACGGTAGTTATTTAAAAATACATTTATAAAGTAAAAAATAATTGAAGAGATTACCGTTAAAGCCAATTTCATATAAAATATTAAAACTTGTTGCAAGCCTCTGAGTATTTTAGGCTATGAAATTCCAAATGTTGAATTTCGTAGCCTGATTCATACGGAAAAGTTATCGGAATAATAAAACAAGTGAAAGAGCTTTTTATTTTGTGTAGTGTTATTTGCATATAGGATACATATTGCTCAACTATTATTATATTTCCAATTAGTTAATATTATGTTATTTATTTTTTCAAAATTCTTGTTTTTTTCTACTCGAGAAACAAAGTCCATATTAGAATCGTAGTAAACTAATACACAACTGAAATATATTTAACTCCGTCGTCCAATTAGGATATACATATATATCTGTGTCCAAACGAACCATACATCTAAGTCGAGAAGGGCCGGGTTCCCTAAATTAGGATTAATAATGTTTTTACAATGAAATAATGTTTCCTCTTTTATTTATCTGATTAGTTGGAAGACAAATTGGTTAGTATAAGCGAAGTAGAAGACTTGGAGTAAGCTAAAAATTATATACAATTTGCTTCGTTTGAAATAAACTTGAATTGAACTGCTAAACAAAACACTACTGTTTTGTTTAGCAGGAGATATCCTCATTTCCTTCATCGGCCATCAGTTCTCCGACAAACGTGACCAGGTCACTTCAATTTGCTATCTCGGAGGACTATTTTAGTGACTTTAGTTCTATGGCAGATTTTTTTTCAATCCGAATTCTCGGATATTATAGGATTCTCTCTTTTTTTTTATAGGATTGGAAGGCAAACGAGCAGGTGTCCATTGGCATTGTCTTTTGAAGGTGCAGGTAGATTTATGGAACAGACGGACTATCAGTGTCCACGTTCCGCCGCCCTAAAAGATTAAAGGTATTACACACTCACTGATCAAAGATTTTCGTTTTCTGCGGTATATGCGACAGAAAGATTGGACGGAAACCTTGAAAGAATGTAGAATGTATAGTGGAATTACTCTCTATAATATCTCTGTTATTGCCATATTTCATTAAAAAAAAACTACAGGAAAAAATATAAACAAGGGCGCGTTATATGTTACATCAAATTGTACAATTATGTGTTCGTGCCGTTTCAAATTTTGACAAAATTTAAACGACCCGAGTTTTTGTTGTGTTAGCGTCCGTGACTACCTTGGAAACGCTTCGCATGCAAAGTAAACAATTGAATTGTAGCCTGTATACGTTGTGTTGAATATTTTTGTAGCATGACATTGTAACTAGGTGTTGGTAACACTCTAAATTACTTTATTAACAATATACGTATTTATAATCTAGACTTAGGTTAGCGATTTTATCACGATTAAAATGTAAGATAAGAGAAGGACTTTTCCCGCCAACTTACATCAGTGACCTTGTGTTTTTATTTCATTTTCATAATCATATATTATTATCAGTTATTTTGTTTAATTGTGGTGGTGTATTATACAATGCAGTTCAATTAAGGCGTATAAGTGAAGTGGTATGAAATAAATGTGTATATCGTAACTTTTTGAGTTCACTGAAAAAGTCCGTAGAAGGTTTTGATAGAGTAGCCACCGTTTTATCAAGACGTAACGTGATAAGCTGACTGGTTATATTTTAAGATATTTGATGTTATCGTATTTACTTGACACTGGCATAATAGTTATAACTAATTGCCATTAAAAGAAAATAAAATAAGATAAGAGAAAAATAATGTTTATGTTACAGTAGAACAATAAACTACCTCCCATACTTTAAAGGCCGGCAATGGTTCCGTAATACCAATGGTGTCGCGGTGGTCTATGGGTGATGTTGACTGTTTTTCATCAGGCGACACGCTTGCTCGTTTACCCTACCATCCCATAAAAAAACTAGTACATTTCTTTAAAGTTGTAACATTGTAACTTGCAGATATAAAATAATTAGTAACATGTATATATAATTTCTCGAACTCAGCCAGGAGGCTATTTCCTACTACGTTTGTCTGCACCATATGTCTCCACTGCTTATCTTACTCCAACTCGTATATTTCGACGGCTATCGGTTGTTTAGTAAAACCAATTTGCTTATTTAAAAAGTTATATCCGGCAGATTTATTAGTTTCGATTATATCCACCGGAAATACCCCGCATTGGCATTTCCATAGCTCTCTGAGCGACTTTGAGGTTGAAGAGGAGACTGTGTCCAGGTTTCAGCACTGTAAGACTAAGGTTGATAAGCAGAAAGTACGTGGCAAATATTTTTTATCTTATTAGGTCTTTTATATTATTTTTATTTGAAAAGAAGACGACCGATTGGCTCAATGGCGGGGCCCTCAGCCTGCGGAGCCAATGGTCGCGGGTTCGATCCCCGCATCGGAATAAATATATGTATGGATTTATAAATATTTATTCCGAGTCTGGTAACCCCCCCCTCCAATCCGCATTTCCTTTCCTGCCCTTTCCTTTCTTCTTTATTCTTTCCCTTCCTCTCCGCCAATCCACGGTCTGCCGGGCCAATGGATGCGTGGCTAAGGGCGAGCTTAGTCGCAAGAGTGCCGACCGTCCCGGGATCGGGCTTCCCCAGGTATTATGGTGCCTTACCTCAGCATGCAGGGCTCTGCTGGGGCTGACCTCCATAAAAAAAAGAAGAATAGAAATATAAATAGAAAAACTTTATTCATGACACCTTTTTTTAAAACCTTAATAATATTATAATATACAAATAAACAAATAAAAAGAAAATATTTTTTATCTAATAAGTGTCATAAAATGGTTCTTGCTCAGTCTATATGCTTGGCGTTCTATTGGAGCACCTGGCAGCCCCAGGTGCAGCAAGAACCAGATAGTCAGATTACGGACCACAGTGACGACATTCATACTGACACACACACATACATACACATACATCCATATATATACTACTCTTCATACTCATATAATACAATACAATAAAATTAAAAACAACTAACTCATGTAATAAATTCACCGCCGCATACAACCAAAAGAACAAGTTCCTGTTTGCATACTTAAAATTAGATTTTTGTATTTTTTTAAACGCAAGTCACGAAGAGGTGGTGGTAAGTTGTTCCAATACTTAGTTGCAGTGTATTTAAAGCTACCACGATACGCAGCTGAGCAGTGGCGAGAAACAACCAGCAGTGACCTAGACGCCCTGGTATCGCGAGCGATATTTCGTTTACGGGACCATATTAATTTATTATATAAATATGATGGAGATTCATAAGGACAAGAAGGGCAGCGAAATGAATCTTCCATCATTTCTATTATATTAGCTTTATTTGTGTAAACAAAATCTTGCGCATGCATTTTGTACGCGCTGTATAAGATTTTCTGTTCGAGCTAGTAATAGTGACTTAATGCTTTGAAACCCGCCGCTGGGCACAGATGTCTTCTCAATTTTTACAGAACATAAACCGCAACTGGATCCAAATCTAGTTTAGTTATGGATAGTTATTTTAAATGTGGTTAATATAGAAAATTATATAGAACTTTCGAATATATAACATATAAATATTTCTTTGAAAATAGTCCTCAATAAGTAAATTGGAAACGAAGAATAGAAAAGACAAATAAATGTGTTATTTAATTAACACTTAAGCTGATAACGTGCTCAAATGAGAGTATGGCTCCATTTATACGGACGTAAAATTCTAATTGGAGTCTGCACGGAAGTGAATTTTGAGAGGATTAATTCAAGCTCTTACTCTAGAAGCTTGCAATGAAAAGGGAGCCTTAGGCTTCACATTCAAAAGCGTAGATTAAACCTCAAAGGTGATATGAAAAGACTACGTAGCTAGCAGGCTACCCGTAGACCATTTACATTAAAAAAAAGACACAATGGAAAAATTCCCATATTTATTTTATTTTACAGCCCTCTAAACGAATGACGTTTCAGTTGAATTTTATCCCTATTACTTTATACATTGTGCACTAAAGCGTGCAGGCTTTTACTAAAATTAGGACTTTAGCGCATTTCAATTTGGATTGGGCCTTTATTTACTATTTGTAGGCTTTTCCAAAGGAAAGCTTTCATTTCTTTTCTTTTTAGTAATTTACGATTCCAACGTTTTAGTATAACTATTATTTTCACAATTAAATAGGCTTGTTGTAGGACAATATTTGTGTGCGGAATCAGTGTTTCTATTTATTAAAAATATATTTTATTTGAATAATACTAAGCAAAAACAAAAGCTGTTTATAATCGAAATCTTTAAAGAAGTTTTTCAAACACTGAAAGTGTGTTTTTCTGTACTATATTTTAACAAACATACAAATGTTTTTTGTTAAAATCTCCTGTATCATAACTATGACGTAAATGAGTTGCTTGAACATCCAATATTGAAATGGTGTTTTACTTATATTGACAGCTTCACATCAACTGAGATTCATTTGAACATAAATTTGATGGGAAACATTTAATATACATTTGTTGACATGATTAGTAGTATATATATATATATATATGTATATATATATATATATATATATATATATATATATATATATATATATATATATATATATATATATATGTAATAAACTCACCGCATATTTATACAATTGTATATAAGTTAACCGCATTTTCATTTTTCAATAATGCAAGATAGCATTTCAAGTGATAGTTGGTGAGAAAACGCACCCAGAAATACATAAAACTAACCTCTTTTCGTGGTTTGTTTTATAAAAACTGGAATTTATAATTATACTGTCATCTTCAAATCTTGGTAGAACAAAGTTCTAGTCAGTAAGACGTTGGACGGGGAAATATCACACTAGCAGATAATCAGCGTCTCATAAGTAGTTTTGATATTGGTTTCCGTTCGGCAAACGTGAGAATCGGAGACCCATCTGCCACTTCTCTAACCTGCATCATTACATATGCTGTAAAATAACTCTGCTTTTAGCGACTAACCGCGACTTCCATGTAAATGTTTGCATGCGCTGCGATTTCCGGTTACTTTAAAAATAGTGTAAACTTCAAAACACACTCTGAGTGGCCATAAAGTCAACATCGATTTCTGAGACTCTTTTTGTATATTTATAAACATTAAAATAGATATATATTTAAACTTTAATACTGTAACATGCCAGCCGTACTGATACGGCGAAATACGGGATTTTTAGGGGGTTTTTATCTTCGTTTATAATTAAACTTTTCCAAATGAAATTGATTTATTAATGTATTGTACTATATTAATTATATACTTTAATAATATTCTAATATTACATTTTATATTACTGAATTTCACTTTTCACTTTACATTTTATATTCAATCTCAATTTCTTATGCCGGACAGGTGACATGTCTATCGAAAGACGTCAGTCGAACTAATCTTATTGTTTTTCTAAAACATTTTATTTCTATTTTTAAAATTACGAATGTAATAAGAAATAATATAATATAAAAGGTTTTATTATATTCGAATAAAAAGTTTTAATACATTAGTGATACATTTATCAGCTCTAAAGTCACCTTTATAAAATGGTTAATTTTAATGATTAAACTTTAAGTTAGTATTGAGTTATTGTTTTGAATGCATTGAAATATTTGATTATTATTGTATTTTGATTATTTAAATAACTAGGAAGTTTCAGCACCGACGCAGGTGGTAAAATAAATACTTGCTCCCCGAGGAGAAATCCATTGCAAATCCCTCTATTGAAAGCTTCTTAGAACCTTACCGTCTCACTATTGATAAAATGTCGCTTGTCGCATTAAGTCAACGCCTTTAGCGGGTTTACTTGATTTTCGACAAAGCAATAATTTTAAGGAAATTTTCACAGTATGATTTTGTTTTATTCTTCCATCTTTAACACTCCATAAAGTAAATCCGTTTGTCAGTCTCAACGTTCTTTTACTGCTATTGTGTTCTGTAACCTTACAAGTTCATTTGCAAGATGGCAAAACGCAAAACTTCGTATTTATAAAGTTAACAGCCTGTTTCTGTCTTTAAGTCAGACATTTTATCAATAAAATCGGGTCGATTATTGATAATTTTATAAATCAAACCAATTATTTTCTACCAATTTTGTGTCGAAACATTGAAAATGTATACAGTATTAGATGTGCAGTTTAGTACTAAGTCAATGGTTGCGGGTTCTATTCCCGAATCAAGATAAATATTGGGCTGGCAACTAAGTAATTGCCGATTCCTCTTACTCCCATTTTTATGATATCCGTAAATCTTCTTCTTATATATGTTACCTTTCATCTTTACCTAGCTTTATAAGTTCATTACGTAGATATTTACTTAAAGTTTTTTTACGTTAATATTAATCAAGTCAACACCTACCAGCCCTGATCTCGCGCCATCGGATTACCGTATACTTATTTCGATCTCTGGACAACTCCCATCGTGATAAAACTTTCAATTATGATGACGTTGTAAAATCTCACTTAACTCAATTTTTAGCCAAAAAGGATCAGACTTTTTACGAGCGTGGAATTTTCAAATTATCAGTGAGATAGCAAACGGTCATCGAACAAAATGGAAAATACATCATAGATTAAAGTTCATTTCAAGTAAAAAAAATCTTTTATTTCATTGAACAAATTGGCAATTTCTTAGTTGCCATCCCAATACATGTATGACCTATAGTTCTTTATGTCGAGTCATCAAACTGCATTGGACAAGCGTGCTGAGGTAATGTCCGTTTCTCCAGAAATGGGGAGGGGTCCCCGGGCCTAGCATACATACATGGTTTGTGAAAAAAAAAGAGATGGTTATAAGTAAAATATAAGCCTACGAGCGAAAAATAAGATATTTCAGATATTCTTATGAGATAATGCAGATGGGCAAAATGTGATATTATTTTGCCCACATAGGGGCAAAAAAATCCTATCAAGGCAATAGTTTTTAAGTTAAGTATTTAATTTAAATATAATTTTCGCGTTAATAATATGAGGGTAACGAAATTAATAAATGTTTAAACTCAGTATTAACTATATATTATTAAATAAACGCTAATAGCTATGTGCTTTTGCGTAGCTGATGTTAAGCTTTAAAGTTGTTCGCTACTCTAGGGTAGTTTCATTTCACATTTCATAAAATGTTAAAGTTTGTTTCGTTGGCAAAGCCAACAAGTATGGCCACCCTTTAAATTTTTATTTAAATACACTACATTCTACATAAATGCTAAAATTTACTCTCGAAGTTTCTAAAACACAAAAACGGAAACAAGCTACTAAGCCTCAAATCATTAAATTAACTTCCATATTAAAACAACTTTTATCATAAAATTAACATTGTCTTTATACATGGGACAGCAAGGTGTGTAAGCGTGTCGCGCCATGAAAAGCTTATAGATATCTGCAACACAATAAGTATTGCAGAAACGTTGCCAGCCTGTAAATTTGATTTAAATTCTTACTTACGCCAATATATGATAAAGATATAAATATTATAAATATATTATACCTCTGCATTTTGTAAGGTATTCTATTCTATTGTTTACGCTGAAAGTGTAAAGGTTTAAAAATAGTTTGTAAAGCAAGCTGTAAGTGACTTGGTGTGAAATGCGACATGTTGTAATGACGTCACCATTTGCGCAGTCTGTCGGTCACGGGCAGTGTTGTACGCCTTTCATTTACCATATACTCAGTTACGTATATATTATCATGTAACAAAAAAGTAGGTTAGGGTGTGTCAAAACAATTGCGTTTGAATGTCTTTTAAAATAAATAAATTAAAAATGTAACTTCAAATATAAAAATAAAATCACTAATGTTGCTTACAAGACAGTTAAACTGAAGTGAATCAGACATATCTAATGAATGCCGAACAAGGCTGGGACAGATTTACCTAATCAACTACAGTGGTATGGCATATCCATGCAGAGGTTAAAAAATTTAATCATACTTCATTTTAATATGAACTAGTAGGCATAATGAAAAGCCTGGACTTGCACAAATTTTGGATCCTTTTTCTACATTAAGAACTTGTGCTGATCTTTTATAAAGATATAATTTTATCAATTCTAGGAACCAGGAAAATTGAAAGTATCATTAAAAATATGAGTGGTAGATCAACGTTAGCCTGAATGAGTATACAAAAATTCTTTGTAGTATAAATTTCATGGGGATTAGATTATACTTCATCGGGCAAGAATATTTTTCAAGGACCATTAACTTCGCAGATAAAATCAAGAGTCTATGCAACGTCACGACGTTTGGTGATGAATGTTTTAAGTTATTAAAGTTTACTGAAATTATTTTTCATCATTAATCATTACTTTGTAGCGCGACAAACCCAGATGTAACATTCATTATCTTACATAGAAAAAATAAATATGAAAAGTTACATTTATAAAATTGCTTCACCGAAGTAAGATATTACTTTTCTACACAATGGAAACATTCAGAAGCGGCCTGATGTAATTTTTATAAATTGTTGTTTTATTTCCTTAAAGCAAAATTGTTATGCACTTAAATAAATAGACAATAAAATACATATGTATTTTTGTGAAATATTAAGGCAAACGAGAAAGCATATCCTCTGATGGAAAGCAATTATATCCGCCCATAGATATCTTTAAAAATGAAGGCTTTTTTTGAAGATTCCAATGTGATTTGGTTAGACCGCAGAAGGTAGCTGGTTCTACGGGGTGGTGAAGTATGAAAGGAAGCTTCAGGACAAACACACTATACCTACTAGATCGCCACTCACTCAGATCGTAGGGATGACCATTTTACTTTGTCGCGAGTTGAACGGTATTAGAATTCAGCAGCAGGAATTTATCTGAATAATTCAACAATAAACAATGTATATTGACGACCAATTGGCTCGGTGGTGGGGCTTTCCGCCCGCGGAGTCAATGGTCACCGGTTCAATCCCCGCATCCCGAATAAATATATATATAAATATGGATTACAAATATTTATTCCGAGTCTGGTAATTCCGCTAATCCGCATTGGACAAGTGTGGTGGGTTAATTTCCGTTCCCCCAGAAAAGGCCCGTGCGCAGCAGTGGGACAGCATATATGGGTTGTTAAAAAAGAATACAAAAAAACAAACAATACAAAAAGAAAATAATTTTAATCAAACAAGTGTTATAAAATGGTTCTTGCTCAGCATATGACGGGCGATTATCTCTATATATATTTGGGCTGTTAAAAAAAATGTAAATTGTTTCTTTAATTATATATTAAATATTTATTTCCTTTTAAATGAATTCAAAACTGGGTAAAATCACACTTAATGGATGTATTTTGAGCATTTTCGAAAAGTATGAGCAAAAAGAGCCGAAACTCTAAACTCCCACAGATTAAACTCCACAAAGGTGACATGAAACGACTACTGCCTTTAGGCAAGCAAACCATACAATATTTGCTTTGAATACAAAACTTTTCGTTTAACCCGCAGTTCCACATGACATATTGTACCACACTATTTTTAAAATCACAAAGCACAAAGTGAAATATTTAAAAATAAAGTTTTCAAAGGTACAATTTTGATAAGCCATAATACTGTCACTGTACAAAAGTTTTTCGACTCAAAAAGTTAGGTAATTGCGCGTAAAAAGAGAGAAATCTTAATTAGATAAAAAGCCAAGACCTTACTAAGTTTCGCAAAAATCAATCAGAAAAATTATATTGCACGTTTACGAATGCACATATATAAATGTGGACAGGCAGAAATTTTACTTAGCTAAGATCCGCGACAAGCAAATATAAACAGAAAAATAATAATGTGTGTTTTCGAATGTAAGAAGTGGATTTACGGGGAACTCAAACTAAATCTTATAGAAAAAACGGGCGTCAGCAATTCTCCACCTCCCAACCACTATCAACAACACCAAACACACGACCACTTTTCCACATTGCACACGACACATGTTTCGCCTCAATGAAACGAACGAGGCATCGTCAGCTATAGTAGACTCTACGGAAGACAATCGTTAAGTGTTAACGGTAAGTGCTTAACTGTCCATATAGTGAATATCCGAAAAGTAATGCCTGGCTCCATTAATTGTCTTGTCATATATAAATACAAAAATGTTATTGCCGAAAAATGTCCGTCAATCAGTTAATCGTTGTCACTAAATTAGTAAGATGAGTCATAAATAGTAACCGTAAGAGGGTCTTCAAACAAATAACTTTTAAATAATGTATACGACAAGTTTTTATGCCTCAACACGCGGCATCCTCTAGTATAGAAGACTCAATGGAAATCAACCGATGATCCGTTGTCCACGGTAGAGTTTTTTGTAATTCAACATTCATGTTTTCGTGTTACCGTTTATGAAAATAAACAAAATAATTTAATGAATAAGTTTGAAATAATTTCTTTGTGACTTTTACTACCATTTATGACCTAAAAAATTATACATTTCATAATTTTTATGCTTTTTTGAGCCAAAACTTCATCCTTGAATGTATTCCAAAATTTAAAAGTTTGCAGCTTCATAAGTGGCGGAAGATACTTAAAACCATACATATTGTTCTAGTGACTTAGATGTCATCATTCTCAAGTATCACTTACTTTATCAATAGCAAAGAGAAATTTTCTCTACCAAAGAAAAATATCGTGAGAAGCACGTACAGCTATTTTCTTAGACCAGATGTGAAGAAAGCAACTTTGTATAATAGAGGAAAGACATCATTTCCCATTATTATGAGAATATAATTTCTTTTAATGAGATGTTGATGATCTCTTTCGATATGTTTTTTTTTTTATGATTAACAGATTGTGTCAGTGCACTACATAATATATTGTATAATATAGCCATTTTACAAAAGTTTATGCATAACGCTATACAGGTTAAAATATGGAGCTAAATTTGTATTTAGAATTAAGAAACACGCTTTGTATGTTTAGTTTTCCAGAATTTATAACAAATATTTAGTTGCATTATAACGTTCTTAGAAAACCATACAGCACACATATATTTACATAACTTTCTACTAAATTCAAAAACTATAAAATATATATAAAAAGAAGATTTTATTTATATAATGTTCGAAAGGGAATTATTAATAAGGGAATTATTAATATGTTTTTAAATTTAGAAAGAGTTTAAAGTTGGTAGCACAATAACTTACTTTATTATATAAATAACTTACTTTATACTAGATTGTTATAGTTTTTTAAGTTAATTAAGATTGTGCTATTGTTTATTGCCCGTAATATAAAGTAAAATAAAATAAAAAACAAACAAACATAATTGCCACACATTTTGCCAATTGGTACACATTTTATATGAAAATTATATTTGTTGACTCGGAAACAAACTTTGCTTTGCCTACATATGGACAGGAGCGGCTACACAAATACATTTTCACAGGGAAACTAGCAAATAACAGAACTTATGTTCACATACGTGAATAAACACTTTATGGAAACTTTCATTTACAAACTAACACAATCAGGGTTGAGGCTTAAGGCTTGATACCAGGTGCGGGCGACGGTAGCATAAGCGACCTTTAAACAGAGTCTCCGAAGTAAATTCTTTCTTTTGTTGTTTAACAAATATATTTTTATTTATGTTTGTGGTAAGTTTTTCTTTTTCTCCTACATGAGTCACCTATGATATATTTATTTTCGGGTTGTTGGACACTGTTGGGCACAGGCCTTCCCATTTCTGAAAGAATTATTGTTAAGTTTACTAGTAATTGTGCTTTTTAATGTGGTAGAGCCATGGTAGCACGAAAGATCCGGCTCGACTGTGAAAAAATTATACCCTCACAGAATATGATTTATTAAGTGGTAGCAATTTTCTGTATCACGCTGTTTCGTTCGGTGAGTGTCTGTAGGTACAATGGCTCAATTCCTTTCCCCTTCGTTTATTTGCTTCTTCCCTCCTTCCTCTGACATTAATGATATCCTTATCTTAGGTGGCAACGCATTTGCCTTAGTACTGAGGATGTTTAAAACGGCAATGGTTGCTTACCATCAAGTGAACCGCTTACTCATTTGCCTATCTGATACATAAAACAGCTTGTGGTTTGACTCAAGATGAAAAGTAAGTAATACAATGTAAAGAGAGACAGTGATATTTTTCAGTTTTCCACTGTCAACTTTACGTGAACGTGTCATGTAGATACACGAAAGAGATGGAAAATTTATCAATAATAATAGATGCGTTGCGACATCAAACGGTCCATTCATTAAAATAAAAATAAGCTAAAAACTGAAACAAGTCGGTACAAAAAGGAGTATCAGATTTGGAATGTGGATGATAACAACGCAGAATAGGCACAAAAATGGCCACCTTTACCAATTATGAGTATAAATAAACTTGATAAAGATACGACTAGACATAGAACCTTAAAAAACAAGGAAATGTCTTTCCAAAAAGCATGTTTATGGGCAGCATTAATAGCTTTTTATCAGGCAAAACGCTTGCTGTTATGCTTTCCACTGCAGTGAAATATTATTGATTTAACCTGTATGATAACTCACTTCCATAGTCTCACAAGATCGTAAATAAACGTCAAATAAGAGAATGGCTGACGTTTCTAAATTAAGATTAATAATATTGTACCAAATAAAGAATTGTTTTGTATCTCTTTTACTGATTAGTTGGAAGACAAATTGGTAGGGATAAGCAAAGATTTAGAGCACGCTGAAGAGTAAAATATGTGCAAAGGTTTTTCAAATAGGCCAAACAAACATGAAAGAATAAACAAATTATTTTGTAGAATCTTGTTTTTGTGTATTTAAATGTAGAACATTATTACAGTGAAATACATAAATAAAGTGAAAAAAGGTTATTAAGTATGATCTTCGAAAGTAATGATGTAAAATATTTGCCTTTGAATAAGGCTACTGTTTATCAAATATATATATTTTTAATAAGGCTAATGATGTTTGGATATTACTAGAACACTGGACATTTTCTGATATTATATCTACATATGTTAAGAATTGAAAAACATTTTAAGTGATTTTTATAATTTCTTATAAATAGGTTTCTGAAAATGTTGCAAACATGTATTATTTATAATTTATTTCACAATTCTGAAACTTCTGGTTACTTTTCCGTCTCCATGGTTGTGGGAAACTAAGAAGGAAAAGAAAAATTGAGATCTAATTAACTTGTAATAGAATGCGAGACAACTCAAATATGTTTATCTGCGAACAAAGAAACGTATGAAAATCTTAAAATCAATGTAAGGGAATCAAAAACGTGTCTATCAAAAATATTTTGTGATAGGTTATGTGGGGAAAAAATCTAGTTATGTGAGACTGTGGATCGCATTTGGCTGGTTTTTAAAAAGTTGGCAACTCAGCGTGACACGTGAAGTGCCCTTCCCCATCGCCCTTGACCGGTACAGCTACGGCGTAGCTGACGTCAGTAGATAGTCGAGGTTGACCCCGCGCCCATGATTTACAACTCTAATCCTTTACCGAACTATTTTCCGTTATTATTAATGTCGCGTAAATTCAATTATATCGTCTGCTTTATTCATAATTATTTCGAAAATGTATTTGGGTGAAAATAATGACAAAGTTAGTTTCAGTTTAGTGAAAATTACATCAAGAATAGGCGACATTGTTAATAGTGTTATTTCTGGAATAAATCAAGGCCACCTCATTTTCTGCTGTAGGTTTACAGGAGGTTACTAATATCAGTAGATGGGCAGCAGCGTCTACCGAAGCGAGACAAGCCAATCTGCGATCCTTAATCCACACACACACCGTGAAGATTGCGGCAACACCCCTCATTACAGTTATATCAATAATGAAACGATATTCATATTATTCCATCCTTCATAAAATATGACAGAAGAAAATGAATATATTTTAGGTACTGAGTTTTTGGGACTTAAAGGGAAGGAAAAAGTTATTAATGACTAGACAAATCGATATTTTACCTATCGTAGTATGATTTTCACATTAAAAAAAGCGACTCTTGAAAAGCACGAGTAGTAAGTCAGCAATGTTCACACTCGGCTGTAGCGCCTTTGATAATTACTAGTAGTAAAGTATAGTAATACCAAAAAGTAAACATTTTAGAGGAAAAGTAAGTTTTTAGGCTATTTTTTAAATATATTATGAAATTTGATATACCATGAAAGACAAAGTTATTCTAATCCTCAAATAATTAAGATAAAAACTTTTCTGACATGAAACAAGTTCGCAAGTAGCAAAAAATTTGAAGGAGAAACAACATGATCGATGCTCTTCCCATTTTCGTGTCAGCGTCGTTACGTGTTTTTATTCATCCCTTATCCCTAATACAACGCAAGATCAGAGGGATTCACACATCGTAGCGAGAAAGAAGCAATTTGTGCCTGTTTTTTGAATTAATGACTTGTTTATTTTAATATGTCTGCTACTTGTCTTGTTCTTTTTTTTTAAGAAGTAATAAACGAGCGTGAAGTTACCACTATTATAAAAATATATAAAAAGTATGATACAAAAAACAATAAGTATAAAAAAATTAAAGTCATTTCGTACTATAAATAAATTTAATTATTATTTGAAAAAACTATATTAACATCAAGTGTCATCCACTACAAGTTTAAAAAAATTGTATTTCAACTTGAGTGCATGAAAAAGAAAAGTATTTTATTAACGATTGAAAATTTGTACAAGACATATAAATATGTATATGTACATATATAGGGAAAGTGTGAATGAATAATAGGAATTGAATAATGTTTAAACTGACTTTTATAATGTTCAGTATGATTCCTTACATAAAACCAATTAAAATTCGATTATAGGCAATAGATTGTAACGGAAGGTTACATGTTTTTAATTATGTAACTTTACAATAGTAAGTTTAAGTTAAAAATATTAGTATTAGTACACTAAACATTATTTAAATTTAAATACTTATTCTAATATAATAAATAATGATTTATTATAACTTAAACACGATCTGCCATCGAACATTTTTTGCTTGTCATACGTTAAGTGTTCAAAGCAACGCGGTGACAGATTGAAGGAATTTGAGAAGGAATTTGTAAACTCAAGTAGGTGTAGGTGCGGCGCTCGCGCCTTCGTGCTATTTCGCCCTTATTCGTGTACCGCTCGGTTTTTTTTATGGAAGTTACTGACGGGTGCCGAGGATCGACACCACCTGAGTGAGGGTTCGTCCGTTATGGAAATATCAACGGGAACCATGACGTCTCTTAAGAGCGCCCGCCCTCGCTCAGTATTTATTTTAAAAATAAGTACAGGAATCAAACGCCGTTTTAGGGGTTTCACCTGCACATTTTACCTGCGGGGTTCTACCTGCCAGCTTTTACCTGCGGGGTTGATTCCACCTGCGGTAATGATTCTATTGCGGTGCACAATGTAACGGAGGGTGTCACCTGCGATCCAGGGTGCCACCTGCCCTCCGCCAGTATGTTACCTGCGGTGCAAATCTACCTGCGGTTTATTTCTTTGAGTGCTAGCTAGCTCAGGGATCGACATTTAGGTGTCTCAGCGCATCCTTTACAATCGCTGAGGGCAAATCGCTGTCAACTTGCAGGGTTCTACCTGCGGTTTTCTTCCTTGAGCGCAAGCTAGCTCAGGGGAGTGTTAGTCCGCTTACGTGGCAAAATCAGATCGGCCGTTTACCCACGACCTACAAATTTGTGTCTCACCTACTCGATTCTTTTTTTTTATGTAATAAACACTTCTTTTTACTGATAACACCGTGGTTTTATTTGCAAAACCCAGGTAGGTGTTGCACTGGCGCCTTACGTTATGTAATGTTATAATAGAAAGGTGTTGCAAGATAAGCCCCTCGATTTTTACAAGAGTCACATCAGGAGACTGGGTGCATATTTCAGGAGGAATAAAAACCAATCGCGATCCTTAATCAACTTGTTAAGCGTGGGAATTAAGACGCCCCTCAATATTAAGAATTACCAATGTCCAGCAGCGGAAAATGGGTTTCGTTACGGTTTTATTGATGATGATGATGGGCCACCTGGACTCAAGAATACAAAGCGCATTATAAGCACTATTTATATTGGTAGAAATAATTACAAGAACACGCTTTTTTGTTTAACTTATAAAATAAAATTGAATATTGCTTTTACTTTAATCTGAAGACGCAGCTTCTAAGTAGTAAAGAGGTTTCAATTAAGAGCGTAGGTCTCCATTAATTTTTCACGTTTTTGTACATTTTCTGCTTTCTTCTTAACATTCTTATCTCTCAGCAGGGTCGTAATGTATATGAATATATTATAATAGGGCGACATGTTACTTCTTTTCGCTCACGCTGAATTTAAAAAATATATATTATTTTTACGTGTTAAAAATGTAATTACGTAGTAGCTATTGTTGAATCAATATACTTGTACATAGTCATTTTCTGTAATATTTTTTATTCCTTTGATTAGTTTTTGCTTCATTGAAATAAATATAGATAGATAGATAATAATTATAGATAGTTAGAATAGGAGAACACATGAATTATTTTTTCTCTAGTTAAATAAACAAGAATAAAATTAAAATTGCAGTCAATATATTTTCCTATTTCAGTGTTTATAATTGTCTAAACCAAGAATCGTTTAGATTACGTTGGCAACAATTATAAAGACTGCATTTGGTCAGTGTTCTGGCTGTCATGGTAAACTGAGAGTGAACTCCTCTTGGCTACAGTAACTCCACGCTAACACTGAAACGATTTATGTTTTCCAGTGGATTACAAGGAGAAGAGAGTCCAAGTCAACGACGCAGTTTTCCATATTAGCAAAATGAAATAGATGTGGGCTGGTCTCATTTGACGGAGATATGTATTATAATACAATTTACCGGCGCGAGCAAATGCTGCGTATAAGCAAATTAAGAGATGGAATGCCGCCAGCTAGATGGTCCCTTGTGGTACCATCAACAGAGGATAACCGTAAGCTGATGATTCTGTCTTTACATATAATATACATCAAGAAGCAAATGATTTAAATAGATAAATTCTTTATTGTACACCAAAAACAAAGTTATACAATTATTGATTGTAATATTTATATACAAATGGTTTTATCGCTAACAGCGATTTCTTCTAGACAACCGTAAGGTGGACACAGTGTTAAAAAGATAATTTGGTGTAGATTGATGATACATTATCGTCAGGATGTTAGACAAAAAATATTAATAAACAAAGTTAACAGTCATAAGCAAAAATAGAAGTATATATAAATGGGAGTTAATCGTAACTAATAAATAGAAAGATACACAGATATTTATAAAGATAGATAGTGATTTATTACATCAATAAAATTAAAAAGTTACGTAATAAACGATATCATAAAATGCAAATAAAAGTTCGTAACTTTTATAGGTCTATAAAATATTTCTGCCATTTTGAAGGGATCATTCACCTCGGAGTTATACATTCTGTTTTATATCAACAGAAATTTAATACGGTATATTATTTCACTGAATTACTAAAAGTCTATAAAATATTTTATTTGCATATTCATTAAATTTCATGCTTTTATCTGCAAAAATATATTAACCCATCATGTTTATCAATCAATTAACTAATACTTAATAACGTTATTGATTTAGGGGTCTTCGGAGACAATGATCGCGGGTTAGAGTGGCACATCTAGTGGCAGGATATCTCATCTCTTAGAATCTTCTATCGATATTACAATGGGGAGTGCTCCGAGGAATAATTCGGAATAATCCCGGCTGTTGAATTCTACTACCGCACAACTTGCCACAAGGAAAAGTTTCATCCCCACCATGTGGATAGCGTACGATGGCGTTTTTCAAAAACCACTACTCTGTGGAATCAGCTACCTCCAGCGGTGTTTCCAAACCGATACGACATTGGGACCTTCAAAATAAAAAAGCCTACACCTTCCTTAAAGGCCGGTAATGCTTCTGCAGGGAGGACACGCCTGCTCGTTTCCTTTCCTAACCCATAAAAAACACATATATGGGCTGTAAAAACAATACTTAACACTTTTACAATATTCAATTGAATTCAAAAGGCAATTTTCCTCTTTTTACATCTCACATCACTGTATGACAAAAAAAAACTTTTACTGAGAGTTTCTATTCTACCATGAACGGTTAAACTGTTGAAAGACCTACCATGTGCGCGGTTCCTGAACAATAAAGAAACGAAGTAAGAGTGCACAGTAATTGTATAGAACAGATCTTTAATGGTAGTCAAAAAATGAGTGATGCATTGAAACGGTATTCCATTTTCAATAACTAATCTCAATAAATATTTAGTATGAAGCTTTCCTAATGATGTTTTTCATCAAGGACTTAATTAAAACTGTAAAACTAAACTACAAATATCATAAATCCTTTTGTTTATTTATTAAACAGAAATATATATTTTACAGGTTTTAATGCATGACAATTGCCAGAGATACGAGTCCTAGAAATCGAATTTGCTTTCCTCTCGTCTTATTGAAATAGAGTCGGACACACATTTCCATAACCAAACCACGGGTAATAAATAAATAAAAAATAAGGAATTCGCATATAGCACAATTCGATTATATATAAATTTTGTATGCTAATAATCTAAAAATACTCACCTGATTTAGACACTCTGTACCGCAGACCACGAGCGCCTTTATGACAACGATTGTACGTGCCCAGTTCACCATAGTTGTTATTGACGCGACTATAATCCGCTAGATGGCGGTTGCCGTCTAGGTGATTGGGCAGCGAGCGGTTCCAGCCCATGACGTCACCGACAACTGAGCCACATACCGATGATTCGGTCTGGCTTTTGGTGTCGCCATTGCACAAATCACCGCTGGACCTTGCCCGTCGGCCCTTGAGGCCTTTAATGGAGTGTTGGCTGATGTTGGAGCCCATAGCGAGGCGGGACCTCACGTGGGCCCCGCCGACCACATCGCACCACTCTTCTGTCGCGCTAGCGCTATCTTTTTTACACGGGTTCGGATCTGAAAATAAACATTCATATCATTATCATATTTTTTTTTTAATTTCTTAAGTTAAATTATAAGAAGAAATTGTGTAAAGATCATTTTCATGTATTCACGGGTAATTTATTAAGATTGTAATGTATAGAATTATAAATAAAAAGGCGTATTTCACGATCGTTTTTGTGATATTGTTTTAGACTTTTTTGGGGTGAAAAAATATGTTAAAGATGTTTTAATTTAAACGAAATTTCTGAAATATAAAATTTCATATTATTTTTCTGATTAATGGCTCAGTAGCGGGGCTGCCGGCTATAGAATCAAGGCTCACGAGTTCGATCTTCGCATCGGAATAAATATATGTCTGGCCTACAGATATTCATTGAGAATTTGGTTACCCCGCAAATCTGCATTGAACACGCAGCAACAAGCGTGGTGGCTGTATGTAAGTGCTTAGCGTATATATAATAGTTGAAAAAAAAATACGGATTTCTTGTCTATGGGCAAAATTAAAGATTAATATGTTAGAAATAACTGTCTATTTTTAAACGTGTATGATTATAGTTCCGACAAAGTACTCTAAACATATTATAATATAAAAGTAACTCTCAGTAACAAAACTATCGTTGCTGTTAGTATTTGTGGAATTTTAAACCGCTCCAAGTAATCTAATATATATAGTATTTGTGTTAGGAAAAATGCTTTAACTAAATTTTCACATGATAGGAGTTACCTACCTAGTTAATTAGGTAGTGGTTTCCAATATCGCTTTAATAACTAACTGATACCGTTTAAATCACGAAAATAGTATGAACAACAAAAACATAGCCCTGTCCTGTTATTGTTGACATTATAACTCAAAAATGACATGGAATTATTAATGGAGTCAGGCGTTACTTTGCGGAAATCCTATATCTATCCTATGTGGACAGTCAAAAGTTTTACTTAGCTAAGATCCGCGACAAGCAAAACTAGTAATGTGTGTTTTTCTGCTGGATGAAGTGGATGAAAAAGTCACTTTTCGGTTGTCTTCCGTAGAGTCTACTATACCTGAAGATGCCTCGTGTTGGGGTGAAGCACGTGTCGTTTACAAGATGGAAAAGTGGTAATGTTTGTTTGGTGTTGTGTTTGTTTGGTTGGTGGGTGGAGAATTGATAGCCAATTTTCGGTAAGTTTTTGGTTTAAATTTCAAATAAATCCACTTCATCCAGCAGAAAAACACACATTACTAGTTTTCTGTTATTGTTTTGCTTGTCGCGGATCTTAGCTAAGTAAAACTTTTGACTGTCCACATAATGACATGGAAGACAAACAGATTCAGAGTAAAAAAATATCACGATGTGGGAATCGGACTTATGATCCTTGGTTTCACCAACATACGCATCGAGCTATTCAGGAGAAAATTCAAAAAAATTTCAATACCGTTCAATATACGTACCGATAAAGACGGAATCGAACGAAATGCCGCGTGGATGTCGTTTTTTAATGTACATAGATATTATATTTAACTAATACGGAAAGATAAGTATAAATCAGGTCTCTCAGCACCACAAAAAAGGCTTTGAAACATCGCGGCATACATCACTGGGAACCTTTTTCAAAAGAACAATAAACCAAGCGCCACGGAAATAGATTTTATCGAAGATCTCACGATTTCTTCTCCGAATAATTTGCCGCTGTGAGAAATCAACGACTTTGATATCTACTAGGTAAACATTACTAACTAGTATCACCCAAGATATTTATAATATGTCGTATTTTTTCATTTTAGTAAAAAAAAAATTCTCGGAACATTATTATAAAGTTTCATAAAACTAAGTGTAAAATCAATGTAATCAAAGTAATCTATAAAATCAATGTAATCGGATTTTTTTACGATAGAACTCATATATTTTACTCGATTTATTTATTCTCCGATAAAATATAATCAGATAATTATAATTTATCATTTATTTTTTGTAATTTTTATTTTTATTTAATTCATGTCTTATTAAGAATAAAAATAAAATTTTATGCGAAATCTAATAAATTTATATCTTCATATCTTTGATTTCATCATCATCCTCACAAATTAAATTCCCCACATTTGATGGTATCATTTATTTCTTACAATTAGATACCGTACCTTAAAAGAAACAAAATCGCCGAACAGACATCAATGAATGCTAGTTAAAGATATGGTATGAAATTAAGAATAACCGTAACCAATGGTTTGTTACGTTGGAAAATCCCACCTACGAAACAAATGGTTCAAATTAGAACTGAACTGCGAAATAACTGTAAAGCTCGTCGACACGTGTTAAGCGTTTAAAAATATATTTTAAAGAATTTCAAGTGTATTCAAGGGTTAGATGCTTTTCGAATCGCAAGACGTCTCTAAGGCTCCCACAATAAAAATAATAATAATTTGGTATCATATTTGGTATCTTGGCAAATTTAACGAAATTTTCGGCTATCTCAAAGTCTGTCATTTAGGACACAAAATATAGAAACAGGACTCACACATAAAACTATTAAAAGCATAATGAAAATACATACAAATAGACCACTTGTAAATAAATATCTGTGCGCTATTTTAGGAATAATTTAAAGCTAACTCGCCTCTTATATAACAAACTTGAAAGTTTTGTACATTATTTAAAACGTTTTATTCAATTTTTTATTTAAATTCCTTTTAATCGAGTACTATGTGTCCATACAAAATATTTCCAATTTTGTATTTATTTTATTCTGTTTTGGTTGAAAGCTAAAATATGGCTCGTAACGAAGTGTTGTGCAACAATGACCTTTTCAAGTCATGCAACGGAGACGTCCTTGCTATTGTTTAGTCGATTGTTGAATAGGTGTGACTGTGGCATAAAGAACAACCGCGTCATTTGATTACCAAACATGTTTACATAAATCTAGATTTTGCATACAGCTCCGTTCCCTAGTATAGTAACTTAAAACTTAAATTGCCTAGAAAAATGAATGAATAAGGCCATCATCATCATCAGATAGACAAATATCTTTAGCAAAGGACAACCGTAGGCTGATGATAATGATGGGTTCATTCATTCATTTTTCTAGGCAAGGCGCGCTATCTAGCTCCGCCAAGACGTGCCATCTAGCTTCGCCAAGGCGCGCCATCTAGCTCCGCCAGGGCGCGCCATTTAGGTTCGCTAAAGCGCGGCATCTAGCTTGACATTCGGCGACTCGCATCCATTCTCTATACCAGCCGCTCTGCAGTTCGATACTCCATTTAATAAGTCATGATGCAATTTCGACTCGTCTAATGTAACGGTTGTCAATTTTGCAACAAATCCATTTCCACTTCGATTTGCTAGCTTGATGAGCTATGCCGGAGACTCTTTAGTCCAGTGGATACGGAACGAATACGAATAAGGTGATTGCTGTTTATCGTTATCAATACACAAATTGAATTTTCATTTTTATTCACTTTAATTTAAATGTACATAAATATATAAATATTGTAATGCAAAATCTTTTTAATAAAATTTTTAGCACTGACTTACAGAGAACACAAAGCACAAAGCGGTGAAGTATGAAATTTTGCATAGAAATCCTAAGATGTTAATCTGGAACATGGATTAAATAGGGGATGAATGTTTGGATGGGCATTCGCTGTATAAACAAAAGAATAGCTAAACGATCGGTGACAGTGAACATAGTGAGATAGGTACGTTTATATCCTTCTGTAGTAATACACATGAGTACATATTGATGTATAAATCATTTCTAAAATTTTAAATAGACATATTATTTCATACACTACCTACAATAAAAATCAATACATTAATAAAAATAATTATTAATGCAAGCTACAAAATTGTGTAATAAAAGTATAAAAATGATGATTGACTTAATACATGAAAAAGTTTAGGTATATTTATGGTATTTGACCTCCGAATGTACGTAGGTCGCTGTGAAAATAATTAAGTGCCAACAGAGATGATCCACCGCGGATTCGCTCTCTGGCTTTTAGCTTTAATGCCCCTTAACCATTTCTTTCTATAGTAGCGGAAAATCACGGATGGGAAAAACCAATATGACACCGACTATGAAGTTATCAAGTATTTTATTAGGTGTTTTATTTTTAAATTGATATAACATTTTCAATATCAATTTGTGATTTGTTTGTTTTTACTGTTTGTTTGTTGATTTTATTATTTGGTTTGTAGGGCAAAGGAAGGTTTTACCCAACAGTGGGAGTTCGGTAAAACCTTTTTCAATTTATTTCTTTAAGACCTATAAAATAAATATAAAGTAATAAGTTCGATGAAAGAGTCGATAGTGTAATCTTTGGCTCTGAAAACGCTTTATCATGTTATTTCAATCATATATTAAATAACTAAAATTGTTTAAATAAATAAGATAATTTAAAAGATAATTTTAACTCAACGTAAGTTGTAAAAATTTTCTAAGCATAGAAATTTTGTAGCTTACTTTCAAATAATTTGTGGAATTGGAGTTACTGTTTTACTAAAGTTTCGCGGATCAAGTTTCAATTAAGACTGCGAAATCTTTAACGGGGAAATGGGTTTAAAACATTCTCCAAAATTCACAGAGTTTCTTCGTTTAGCCGCTCTGGATCACTTTCATTTAATGGGAATCGTAAAGTAAATCCATCAGACGTATGCAAAACCAAGTTAGAGGAAATGTTTGATTTGTAAAAGTTTTTACAATTTCGACCTAAAATATTGTGATATTGAGTCGATATTCGATTGAATTTTTCATTTCCTCTAGCTTTATTAATTTCCTCTTTAGTGTAAAATAAATAACAGTAGCAAGAAACGAGAGCATGAGCAAATAATATACGAGTGTCTCTCGAAACGGTAATTGTAGTTTCAAAAGCCATCACTCATCCCAATGACGGCCTTATGCGTCTATAAAACACTTCGAAGTCTTTATTAAGTTTCAAAAATACATGATTTTAACACTAGATATACCAGACCAGTCAAAATGACTGTTTTCGGTATTTCAATTTAAAATTCCTACTACGTGTAATATTTTTTTTCGTAATGATATCATGACTTTTCTAGTTATAACTAAAGAATTAATTTTATAAAGTTTATATTACTGTATATATGTTGTTAGTAAAAATAATTTGCGTTTTTGACTGGTATATCTAGTGTTATCGCTGGTATATCTAGTGTTAATGTTTAATATTACATTATAAAGTTGTCAAGTTAAGGACATTTTCGAATCACAGCACTGTGAACTTGAGTAGCTCTTAATTCAAAGAATATAAGAGCTACTGTACTCCAATACACAATTATATATATATATAAATATATATATATATATATATATATATATATATATATATATATATATATATATATATATATATATATATATATATATATATATATATATATATATATATATATATATATATATATATATGATATTATGATAGTAGACCGTCGACGAGCGAATACGTTGCCATTCCCAGCTGGGGGCTTGGCAGTAAACTACTAAAGGCTGTTTCCAACTTCATTTAACAGACGTGGTCTTGGCTGAATAAAGAAGGAGAAAGTTATTTTCATTTTTCAAGAGGTCAACTTTAAACAGACGTGAAATTTGAATAAGCCGATTTAAGAAATTTTAATTTCAATTTTATTCGTTACATAAAATTATATACCTCTAAGAGAATCCGCCCTGAGAGGTATTAAAACCTCGATTATTTAAAACGGGTGAAACGAAGTAGAAAATTATAATTTCAATATTATATATACATAGGTCAAAATAAGTCAAAAGATCTATAAAAAGTTATTGAAGGACTACACGTGTAACGCCTACATATGGCCACTCAAATTTATGTCTATGATATTATTAATGAAACGCTATAAATAGAAGCGTCAACCAAAATTAGCATACTGTACTGAACTATTCACGTTTAAACTGTCTTAAATGATGTCACTTAGAATTAATTAATGCCATATCACTTAGAATTAGGAATTATAAGTAATTCATATAAGAGTACAGATTATGCTATATGAATCACTGTTATAGAATAGGGTCATTGCACTTCTTACCATGGTTGTCATACAAGGAGACTTTAGGAGCAAATAGTAGTAGACGGCGTCTATTCGAGTAACAGACGCCTATCTGCGATTCCAAATACACCCGCCAAGCGTTACAATAACAGCAACTCGAGCAACCCGACGGATCACTCTACTTCTTCCCATGGTTGTCATACAAGGCGACCATAGGAGTCTAAGAGTAGTAGACGGCGTCTATTTGAGTAACACACTCATTTGAGATTCTCAATTCGCACGCCAAGCGTTGGAATTACAGCAACATTTTAAAGGAAGCCAGCAGTGGACTTGTAGCATATTCTCATACGTCCACACACCATACATATAATACATACGTCATCCGCCTTATATAGTTCGCCTTGCCGCCTCATATAGTTGAAAAGAATCTTTGACGTGATCACACGTTATTTGTCTACATGATTTTCTTTTTCTATGTAGTATCCTACTCACATTTCCGCGATCTGACCACATTGGTTCTTGCTGGAAACCAGCGCCAGATACTCCAATAGAACGCCTGGCATATGCTGAGCACAAAACGTTTTGACACTTATTAGATTAAAATGTTTTTTTTTGTTTTATTATTTGTATATTATTAAGGTTTTAATTTTAGTTATTATAAAAAAAATCTGTTTCTATTTCTATGTATTCTCAATTGTTAAATTAATATAAATAAAGTATATCAGTGTACTAATAAAAGTTGAATTATTTAACTTCTTTGTACACCTACTAAAGACAGTTACGGCGATATGGAATGCTTATAAATTTGATTCTTATTTTCCTTTAATAATTCTGTAAATTTATGTTGAAGAAATATTTCAATATTTTTAAGACAGTAAACTGTTACTGGCATAAATTGTTTTTTTTTTTGGGCTTGAGAATTAGCCATTAATATTTTTAATTAATAATAAAATTTGTAACGACCGAATCGGAAGGTCTCAGCACGGACCTGCCTAGTGGGACCTACTATGCTCCATCCAATTTACCCAGTTAAATGTCATAAATAAAATAAATATTTTATAAAAAAAGATTTGGGAATTTAATTGACGGTTAATATTCTAATTATGAACGTATTGACAATACATACTGTTTAAAAAGTTTTAGTTATAAAGAAAAAAGAAAGAGAGGCTTTATCCATTTTAATCCTTGAACTGAAAATGGAGATTAATTAATACCTTATATAAACAGAATAGAACGAGTATCCACGCGCTATTTAAGCTGTTAAGCGCCTTAATACAGTTTCGATCGTTCAAGTAGATTTACTTAACGAATCCCATTAATCGAAAGTAATACAAAACGCAGCTAAACAAACCTCGATATGGGCTACAATTACAAAGAACATTTACACTGTACAAATGTAGTTTTATTATATAAACTGACTGAAATTATATTAGGTTTATATATACTAATAGGTATCATTATTCTAAACCGGTAACTAGAGTTCAATCTGAGTAAAAACTAATTGGCTTAATTACCGCTTTTGGAGCCAAATCCTACCGACTTTGGGTTCTATTCCCACATTGGGATAAATATATGCATTTCCTACAGTTATTCATACTGAGTCTGGGTGTTCTATCAATCCGACTTCGTGAAGCGTGGTAGGTTAATATCTATTTCTCTAGAAAGGAAGGGGGGTCGTGCATAGCTGTAGGAAATATATGGGCTGTAAAAAAAGGTAGACAGTAGAAAGTAGTATTGTGTGTTTGACGTTGTCAACATTAGTGACCATGGCGAGGTGTAGATGGATTTTCTGACGGCCATTTCTTCGTAAGTAATATTGTATACGCTTATTTGCATACACAATATTATTTTTCTTATTTGTTTTCGCAGATCTTAGCTAGGTAAGTTTTAAAGTCCATCTTTGTTCACGATGTAACGCTTGATTCCATAAATTATGCCAAAAAAGGGGTCTTAACAAGCATTAAATATATTAAAATAAACATCAGTATATTTCGTAAGTTAGTTGATGCAAGTATAGTTATAAAGTTGTTCTTAAGAGCTTACTTTATAACTTGCCGATAGTCGAGTGCAGAAGTGCTCAAACACTGGAGTAAAGTGCTCTTGTGGAATGCGAGCGATCGTCGCGCCAGCACGAGCCGGGCTCGATATTAATACTCGTCCCGCCTCCAATATAACACCGTTTTCGCTTCACAGCAAACGACTTATTCGTCGATTCGTTTGCAACGTGAATGAGTCAAGGAAAACTTTTTATTAGTTCTTTTTAGAGAACTATACCTAATTTTATGTAACATACTAGCTACCTCCAAACCGATACGACTTTGGAGTCTTCTAAAACCAAGCCTACTCCTATCTAAAAGGCTATCAACGTATTTGCAATGCTTAGGATGTTGTAGATGTCTATGGGCGGCGTTGATTGTTTTCTTCTTTCGAATGTCGTCGCTGTTGTCGCTTTGCGGCATATGACTTATTCGTTGATTCGTTTGAAACGGTTTTTGAATAAGTTAAGGAAAACTTTTTATTAGTTCTTTTTAGAGAACTATACCTAAATTTAGGTAACATATCAGTTACCTTCAGCGGTATGTCCAAACCGATACGACTTTGGAATCTTCAAAAAATAAACCTACTTCTATCTCAAAGACCTGCAATATTTTGTTATTCCAAACAATATAATAAAAAAATTTAGAGATGATTTATCTTAATGCGATTGTGTTATCCAGTCCCATTACATCTCCGGGGACACAGTAGATTACATCTATGTACATACAGTCGTAATGGACAGAGCAACTGCAAGCGGCAGTTACATATGTAAATATATGCTACGCTATGTACTCTGGTAAATTTGTAATAACAGTGTAACGTTTGTCTCATCGTATCTAACTGCGATACATATAGATACGTTAGTTATTTGAACTAATTTTATTTTATTTTAGATTTTTGATATATATAATAAATATGTATTGTACATGGTATATTCAATAAATTTGTATATTCAAAAAAGTTGTCTGAAATATATTTAATTTGTTTTATTTTTTATTAATTGTTAATTCGTTCAAAAATGTCAAAATCGTTAAAAATGAGGTTACGTCACGTTCTGATTCCCACGAAGGCGAGAAGCGACGAACAGAGAGCCGTTTCGCTACGATGAATGTGAGGGGAAGGATGGATGAAAAGATGGATGAGTGTGAAGGAAGCAAGGAAGGTGAGTCGAGAACGTAGCGGGTGGAGATCTGTGGTCTCTGCATAACCCTACAGGGAGACAGACGTGACATGAATGTATGTACATTAATTAGTGTTTCATTTAAAATACGCGTGTCCTCCTATAACTTGTATCTAATTGTATAAGTAAATTATTTATTGTAAAAAAAAATCACGTTTTAAATTATATTATATTATAACGAATGCGGGGTACACTAAAACGATGCGTTCTCAAAAATAAAAATCCACGGGGAAAATGGATGTGGACGGTGTATGTCCCTCAATTTGTTATAAATTACGTCATTTTGAATGTAGTAAGTACTACCACTTAAATTATTCATCTTATGCAAAATCTGTTTCCGTTCCGGTTCAGTCGTTTCTTATAATAGTTTGGACAAAATAGATATACAATTTTTTTAAAATGTGTTAAATTTTAGTATATAGCATAGAAAAAGGCACGTATTTGATTATTATAGGTACAATTTTTTTTATTTTACTGATATTAATTGACAGTTTTTTCTTTATTTTACTTCTACATAATTTTAACACATTTCTCATAGACCAAGGATAAATATAGTCGAATATTCCTTGTTTGAAAGTCGAATATATCTCGGTTGAAAACCTAATTCAGCAATCATATGATACCTCTATACCACGACTATCATAATCTCGTATAACAGTAGCTGTACATTATTCTATTAATACAAGCGGACATGGTATAATTAGATATAAAAGTATTTACTTACTCGGGTATGAATACAACAACAGTGTCGTTGAATACATTGCACGTTTATGTAACTTTGAAATTCTGTTCAAACAGCTATGTATGTATTTCCATTTAACGGTGTAGGGAGAGGTGTTATAATAAATCCCTCAATTTACATGGCTTTGTTCCAGTCGTGATAAGATAAGTGTTTAATATAATTTATGTATTGAATCGTTACTTTGAGAATATTAATTATATGCGTGTGTATGTGTATGTGTACTTTGTATTTTTGTCTTCAAAAATTCATTTTAAGGTCAATTTATTTAATTATGATAGGAGATTGTTTCTAGCATCACTGTGATTTCCAATAACCAATCATGGTCATGAACACAGAAGCGAATGACAATAATTTCCACCACCAAAGGAACAATGACTAAGCACCGCGGCAGTGACTGAGGCAACCAGCCGAGAAGAGCCCTTGGTATTAGTCGTGGACAGAACTTAAAACGCCAAAGTCTGTTCGTTGTTTGCACGAATCAAGTTCAATAAAAAAATAGTTTTAGTAAGACTACGTTCTATGATAACAGTAATAGAGGTTGCTTATACTCAACAAAAAATAAAATTATAGCAATATAAGATAAGATGAGAAAATTATTTGCATTATATCTGTATAGTGAATAAAAAAATAGTGGGTAACGCGTCTGCAGTGCCCTTTGTGTTTCAGATGTCCGTGGGCAGCGGTGATTATTTATTATCACGTGACGTACCTTTCGTTTATCTGTACCAAAAAAAACAACTACAAATTTGCCTTAAATCACTACATACGTAATATACATAAGTGTGAATGAGAGCGTTTATTAGCATAGGAGGTATGTGTGAAAGGGATTTATTTTACACCTTTATTTTAAAACAACATATTTTTTTTTAAAAATAAAACGTTGTGATTGGCTGACAATCTGAGTGATTAAAAGGAGTATAGCAATACCCGTAATATCAATAAATACGCGTATGACGTAGAATAAAATTTTAAAAGAAAAAAGGCTTTAATTTCCGTAGACGCCCTGTACCCCCACATTTTTTTAATTTTTAAACTTAAGGTATAAATGTTTTAAGTTACAGACCCATGCATGATTGGGCCGGCTCTACTGAGGAAGTACAACATCTTTTCTGTTACCGCGCTTTGTACGGTGAATACAAGGTCTCCGGAGTCCTAATTCCCTGTTTCGTTCTTTTCTTTCTCCTTCACTACTCTTATTCAAATCATTACCCTAAGGTTGACAAGGTATCTGCAGTGTACTTAGTATTGCAGATTTCTATAGGCAGCGGTGATTATTTGTCATAAAGTGTTATGCTTTCTCATTTATATAAAAAATCCGCCTTCCTTAATTAAAAAAAAAAACATTCTTAAAAGTATAATGTTTCGTTTAGTTAACAAGAAAAAACCATGTTTACTAGTCTGCTTGCCATTAAACTACTTTCGAATATCTGTGTAACTATAATGTTTTATCAGCTACATTTTACTTATGCATGAAGAAAATCTCCCTTATAGGTACTGATTTTACTTCGTACATAAATCCGCCACGAAGAACAATACATTATTAATTTACGCTATCGCTACACAATACTACTTCCTTTGATAGCGTTTTCACGAGTTCAAACTGGAAAAACAAATAGAAAACTTTGCATAAATCAGCATTGAAATAAGTTTATAAAGTGTTACCACCAAACTTAATGAAGTTGAAACAAATATAAATCGTTCACTAATATTTACTAATAATGTAAAGAAATAAATTTTGGTTTTTATTGGTTTCGGCTTTTTTATTGGGTGCTTCTGTGCCTACAACAGGACTACTTAATTTCTTCCCGTGGGTTTCGTACTTGGCGACTTTGAGAACAAATACGAGTACCAGTTGATGGGCATCATTATCTACCAGAAAATAAAAAAATATGCGTTGCCTAATCCGGCAAGCATGGGGATTATCGTAATAACTTAGGAATAAGTTAGAGGAAGGCTAATTAATGCTCAGCAGTGAACTGTTATAGCTGTATTTTTGATGATGATGATGATTGTTAAAGCAAAACGATTTTTCTTTTGCTGTTGAATATATCACTATCATCACGAGGAAAGATTGTCAGTTTGATATAGACCATGTAAAAACTTAGATATTTCAACACTAAATTTACTCGGAAGAAATGCCCAATGATATGTGTACCTAAAATATAAAACAAAATATGTAATTATATATACTTACTTGATGCTTAGATTTTACTTGATGGTTGAAAGGGTCAGTAGTGGCAGACCAAGGGGACATATCTTCACCGAAGTTCTCAAAATATTGCTGAATTTCTCAAGAAGTCCAAGTCAAAAGTACCCTTAACCGACAAGCTTGTATGGAGAGAGTGATGAAAGTGGATTAGGCAAGGAAAGTGTGCTATGATCGTAGCAGATGAAGATCTGTGGTCTCTGCCTATCCCTACGGGAAACACACGTGATTATATGTACATATGTATAAGCATACTGTACTCATATATCACACATGTTAAGACTGAAAAGGGTTAGACGGCTAATCTCGTATCGACGGGGAATTACAATCAGATTCCAAGATAAAATTGAAGTCGTAAATCTGGTCAAGACATGTCAACCTATTCAATGCCGCGCCAGCGACCCTGAGACATTAATTCTCAAACGTGGGCCATTTCATCGACAATAGCGATTCCAGTTTCCGCGCATATATATCTAATACTATGTTTAACATGCAACTCTTCCGCGATTATTGTCTTTTATTTGCAGTTTATGATTTATCTTATTTTGTAGCTTGCTAAACTTTTTCTTTACAACACAAAATACATATCTCATAGATAGCGTGCCCATCTATGAGTTATTTTTATTTGGGAATCCCCATTTCTGAAGGACTGGACGGACACTAACACACCACGTTAGTGCAAAACGGAATGGCGGGCACCCAGAATCAATCTGTAGAAGAAATCTGTAGGCCATACATGGATTAATCCCGGTTACTTCTCTACTGAGAGAATTAGGTAGTCATTACATTATTTTATAAAAATACAGCCTGAGCCTGAATGTGCCTGATTGAATTTATATCTTATTAATTACATTTACATGCACCTTTATATTTTACTATGTTTCAGAATTTTAATCTCCTTGTATGCCTGCTACGAAAAAGTAATTTTATTTTTTTATATATATATATATTCACGCCTATCCCCCGCAGGGGTTGGCAGAGACCACAGAGCTCCATCCGCTGCCATTCATCGCAGCGAAACGGCTCGTCATTGGTCGCTTTTCGCCCTCGTGAGAATCAGGACGTGACGGGTGGCGAACCACGTCGCCGTCATTTTCAACAAATTAGGTATATTAAATTCGTCTTTAGTGAATCCCACGAGCCGCAAGGGAGGGTGGAGGTCAGCCCCAGCAGAGCCCTGCATGCTGAGGTAAGGCACCATAGTCCCCGGGGGAGCCCGACCCCGGGACGATCGGCACGCAAGTAATTTATCTTCTAAATATAAATTATTATTAATTATTACATCTGAATTCTAAGTACACATAATAGCGATATACTGTTATTGGTATATTACCTATGAATTTTATTTTCCCGTTATACTGAATCTATTCTGACAGTCTGACTAGTGTTGTTTTTTTTATGTAAAACAATGCATATGTTTTTACCTACAACTTTTAAAAGTTTCTCAAATATTTTTTTAAATTAAAAATTATAAATAAAGGTTGAAGTTAATACTTTGAACTTATGAGATAAAGTAAAGGGATCAATGACCTCTTTCAAACAGCGGTATGTTGCGGTACATTGACACATTACACATTGTCCACACGTTTGTAACTGTATGGAATTGTATTTCTCATTTTGTATGAAAAAAATATGATAAAAAAAAAATATTTAGTAAAATAAAATATATTGATTTTATGATACAAGAAAACCTCTGTATAATAAGTTGATGTATACCCAGCGTCAAAGACTAACGCGTACATAGACTAAACTAGAAATTGTTTTAAAAGCTCTCTTTATAACTTACTGTAGTTGATTGTGGCTCAAACACTGGAGTAAAGTGCTCTTATGGAATATGGGTGTACATCGCGTAAGCACGAATCGGGCTCGATATTAATACTCAGCGCGCTTTCAATATAGTGTAGATCGCTTCGTAGTGTCTTATGTTTAATTATACTTGAAATATATGTATTTAAATTACATATTATTATTGTTTTAGAACCTACTCTGTATAAATCTTTGCTATCAACCCAAAGCTAGTCAATGGCAGACTCCAAGTCCGTCTTTGTACTAGAATCTATACAAGAAGAATAAAATAAATAAAAATGTAGAGTAACCATCGGTTGATACATTAATGAAACAGAGTTATACACGTGTGATTTTCAAAAAAATTTTTTAGCCAGTATGCATCATTTAAATTCACATTAAAGGTCTTAAATTTTTTCTACAGCTTATATATGTCGTGGATATTTATGGGCGGCGTCGCTTGCTTTCCATCAGGCGAGACGCTTGCTCGTTTGCCCTCCTATCCCACAAAACAAAAATAACCCGCTAGCTCGTTTGCTTACTTCTGTAAAAAACATTTAAGTTAGAAATGACGTTAATGTCATAATTAATTAATATTATTAAATCAATTTTAATTAGAAATTAAGACGCTGCCTCTTAAAATTTATAAAAACTCCGCATAATGTACTTAGAAGTTATGAGTACGTTTATCTTTGATCCGAATACCGTATTATTATAAAACGTTGAATATTTAACTCGTTTACGTAATATTAAATTCTATAACCCGTTATAAATTTCCATTTCGAGGCAGAGGCTGAGCTATTTAATAAAACATTTGCGTTAAACGGTATTGCTTTTGTTTAAACGTTAGAGTACTGACAAGCGCTATCGCGCTTGACGTAACTAGTTAAATTGGACGATATCAGTTGCTGCTTAGCACGTGGTAGGTCAGGTCGCTCGCATCACTAATTTTTAGTGATAGTGATAATAGTCACGATAACAATTATTTTGCTGATACGATGATGTTTGAAATGGGCATCACAGGAGGACAAGGGTAAATGACATCAAAAATAAAAGATTTCTTTGGCATTTTTAAGTATATATGAGTAAAAAACAATGGTACTAAAAGGGTTAATATATATACATTCGTTAAAAATAAATAAAAATTTATATAGAAATGGGAAATATATTTTTTACGGTCTGCACTATTATATCACATTACTAGTTGATTGCTAGATAAATTGAAAACCATAAAAAATAGAAGTACATATCATTAAAATGGCCGACATCAGAATCGAAACAAAAATACTGAAATGGTTCACATGATGAGAATGAAGACAGAAAAGACAGAAAGACTATAAAAAAACCATTTTTGATAATGATGAAAATAAAAGATTACTTACACGGTGATTTGGTTTCGTATCAAAAACTGAATAAGTTGATAACTGAATCAGTTAAAGATAGAGAAAGTAATAAAAGCACATAAACATTGTAATAACAAATATGTTACGTAGAAACTTTGACGATATGTTTAAAAACACCTTAAGCTTTAATGATAGTTGTAATATATAATCAGAACTTTACCTTGAGCGGGAAACCTTAAGAAAGAACATATATACAAATATTTCCTAAGATCAATATCTTAATGCATAAGGTTTCAGTCACATGTTGCAGGCTAAATAAATGCGCTCCGATACTTATCCAAACTTATTATCATACTATATCAATATTATATATGCACGCTATAATAGGACTTCACTGCCTGTTCTATGCCTCTCCTAAGAAAGGGGTTAGTACCTGCATCGCTCAAATAAGGGACTATAGACATGGCAGCCGGACGTGACGTCAACCCAATCAACTATCAGCTTGACCGACAGGGTTGTCACTATTACGGGCTGAGTTATGGCGGCAGGACATGGTGTCAACCTATTCATCGACCTCAACAGGGCCTGGCTTTGGCTATGACAACCGAACATGAAACTGGGTTGACATACGGCCTAGCTTTTATTGCATATCGTGGAACGTAACACGTTAGTTTTCTTTTCAAGATGATAATATCATTATAATACATAATAGCAATTAATTGATATTCTAATTAGACTAAATCCTAAAAAAGGTAAATAAATTTATGCTGTAAATCATTATGCTTATGTAGTAGAGAAATCATCTCTACTACATAAGCATAGTTTAAAGCATAATGACGTGGCGACGAGGTGGCCAAGAGGTTCAAACGTTTGTTACGGTACAAATAATAACTATGATCAGGCGATTTAAACTTCGGTTTCAGCGATCATTAATCTCTGTTTAAAAATTAACTGAAGATTGCCTTAAAAATGTTTGTAAAGAAAGTATTACAAGTTCAATATGCCGATTGGGGCATTTCTAAACAGAAATATTTTTTCGAAAATATAGATCGCTGTTATATTTGGCAATGTTTTTGTTTAGAGAATTTTGGCATTGTTTTACTGCGCTATAAAGAAACCAAGAAGTTTATGAGTCTTAATACAAAACAAGCTCAAAGAAACGCGTGCGTTTCGGACTTGGATATAATTTCTCTGCCTCGAGCCCCATCCGAACACTTTCTCCGAACAAACTTACCCCGCACCTATTGCTGCTTCTCCAATGTTGATGTGAAAATAAGTCAGTGAGTGGTAATGCAGCTTTATGTAATATTAATTCTTCGAGAATGAAAAAACTTTGTATGCAATGAAAAGATAAAAAATCCATCAAGAATAATTTAAGTTAAAATCACATGCAAGATAATAAACATACGGGCGTACAAGGTAGAACGGCGTGACGTAGACCCAACGGTGTTATCGACACCTGCAATGCACGTAGTTGTTAGCGTAACGATAAGGGCGTACGGTTGAGTAAATGCACTTGTATGTTTGTTCATGATAGTGACCCCACTTCTTTACTGTCAGATATACCTGCAATTACTAAACAAATCTCGTGCCTTTCGTAAATATATTTATTCTCGTGATATTTATGATTATTATTAATAGTTTAGGTTGGCTTCAGCTTAAGGTAGAAATTAGTCACTCTACCAACTCACTTAGGCGTCGTCAGACAGTCAGTCTGATGACAATTATGAATAAAAAAATGGTAATTATACTTTGTGTAAAAAATATATTTAAAAAATAATTAAAACGCGATGATTACTTTACGATTCAGTTACTACTATTTTTTTGCTGCGTTCGTTATCTTGTGATATATGTACTGTAGTGATACATTAATAAATGTATCAAATTTCTTTTTAAATTTGGTTTTTAAAATTAAAAAGAAATAATATTCTATTAAAACAAAATGATTAGTTCGTTTGACGTTTTTATAAAAAATAAACATGTCACCCGTTCGGCACATATACATAATGTAAATTCAAAAGTGTAAATTTATAATAGAGTAATAATAATGAATATAATATAAATGTAAAAAGAAATAAGAAGAATAAAATAATATAATTTTGAAGAATTTAATTCAGAAGACCCCCTAAAGATCCCGGGTGTCGCCGTAAGAAGAACGGCTGGCACGCCACAGTAACTTTTACCAAATTTTTAATATTTTACAGTTTTAGATATAGTGTGAAAATTCAAAATATTAATTTACTTAACTTGGTTTCAATTTGGATTTATATTCAGAATCCTTCTTAAACGCAAATTCAGCATTGAGCAAGGCAAAACCACTCTAATACAAGAACTCTTATGTAATCCACTATGTTGAGATTGTATCATGTTTTCTTGTTAATCCCGGCTATATCGCTCCGTCGCATTAAATTTAAGGCTTTAATCAAACTTTATATTGCAAAAGATGAAGATCATCTTCATAAATTAAAACAGATAATTAAATATAAGACAATACATTCATACATATAATTATATAGCAGTGCCTCGCATGCTGAGGTAAGGCACAAGACACCCGGGGAGCCCTTTGTTATTTGTGATCACAGCAGAGCCAACAAACCATATCGCATCAATTACATTGCCTAATGACCCGTGGTCATTTACGGTCTTGCTCTTTGAATGGATCATCATTCTTCGATCGAAAGAGGATCGTCTGTAGTACAGCGTTCAAGCAAGTAAGGTAAACAAATGACCAGAAGGCGATTGCACTAACACCAAAAAAATTATGAATACAATTTGTTAAATGATCTTTAGCAATACTGTGCTGTTGAGAAAAACATAAAATTATATCAGCTGACATAGATAATATGAATTAATTTATGTTTCGAGAAATGTACAGATGCTAGCCTTTTGTTATGAAAAAGGTATGCATAATATGACAGCTTGTTTCCAAGGTTACTGCAGATGCGTTGGCTATCTTATCTTACGATAAGATGTGAATAATTGAAGGGGAAGGTAAATTTTTCATAATATTAAAAAAGTAATATAAGGATATATATATATATATATATATATATATATATATATATATATATATATATATATATATATATTACACGCACCGCCACATTCACTAACTTATCTATCTATCTCAGCGCAGTTGAGAATTAAGAGGCGACTGTGTTTAGTGCAGGCACGGAATATTACTTATTATCTTTCCTTGTACCAGACCCTTACTTTCCATTTCCTTGGAATGGCAAGGCCAATGTTCACATTAGTGGAGTATTTGTAGTTATTTTTAAATTTTACTTTCAAATTTTTTACTACTTAAATTTTTGAATAAATATTTTCTTTTTATAAGTCTGATATCAATTTTTATTTTAATTTATTGTTTAACAAAGGCAAGCTGGAGTGTTTATTTAATCCTTATTATTTCAGTAATAACGTCTCCTATTAAAGCAAAGCAAAATATAAATAAATGGCTCTTTGAATAAATGCCAATTGTGTATTGTCTATATTTGGCACTTTTGGATGTCAAGGTTGCTGACCACTGTCCTATACGTCCTAATGTGTCTTCCTTAAGCAATTATTCATAAGCACTATGCAAGGAATATTTTCGATTAATCTATCCTGAAGGGCCTAACCAAACTGTCCCCGAGGGTCGCGTTATTTTTTAGGAACTTCGTCATGATAGATGTTGTGTTTTGAGTGCGATACAAGGGGACGGGAATGTAGGAGGAGGGGGCTGCAGTGTTTCCACAGACACACACATCGTAGGTATTAATAGCAGCGCCGCGCATCGCTGGAATGCACATCGCCCACCTACGAGCGACCAATAATATCGCCACTGTCAAGTTCATTACTCACTCTTGCTTTGTTGAAGATCAGCTATAGTTTTATATTTTTTGATTTAATAAGAAATATTAGAAAAATCTCTCTCTCTCTCTCTCTAAAAATAATAGAATAAAATATAGGCGTATGATTAAAACTTTAAATAAAACTAAATATTTTCTTAAGATGCACAATATGCATGGAATATTGTTTAAATATATTATTTACGTCCGGAGAAATGGACATTATTGCCCTATTGTACTTGTCCAAGGTAGATTGGCGCTCTCTAGATTCTAACAATAAATACCTGTAGGTCATACGATGTAATATGTATCATTTCAAAAATGGAAATCGAACTCGCGACCACAAATTCTGAAGGTAGTGCCTACAGTTAGACCCTGCCATAGGAATTAGACATATTTCTTTATAAGTAATAATATTCTGCCGAAAATAATAACTAATAAAATTCCTATTTGCTCAACAAAATTTATATTAAAAACATGCCTATCACGAAAGAAAGTCGTTAAATAACAAACACCCTATTGAACGAAATAAACGCTTATTGAAAAACTTCGTCACGTCGTAGCGACCGGAAAGCTGTTATTTCTACGAAGGTACTTCCAAATTATTTGTTAATAAACATTGCTTTCAATGTATTCAAATTCGCAAGAAAGTTTTGCGGAAAATTTAAATAGGGTTCGTATCTGATGTTTCTATTTGCATGTGGAGTTCAGTTAGTTGGATTTGGCAAAACAGTGCCAGTCGGAAGGCTGGCACAAAGAAGCTGTTACAACCAGGCACCGAACACTTCACAACCTTAAAGCAAATAAAGAGTTTTATTAGTCTGTTCATTTCACGAAATTGGCTCTGAATAAATATTAGATTTTATTGCTTTTATGTGCGTGGAAAGACGTTGTTGACCCTAATGCTAACAATATTAGAATAAAGAGTGGTATAGCCATGCAAGGGCCGGCGAGACTACGGAAATATCACATCCTCATAGAATATCCGCGTTAAGTGTTTTCCTTTACACCTTAGCTATCTCCTTCTTCGCTTCCTCTATAATATATATCCCTTTTATTAATAAGTAAAAAGTATAGTAGGTAAGGTATAGTATAGTAGATAAGGTAAAAGTATTGTAGGGATTATTAATAAGTAAAAAGTATTAACCCTCCAATTATTTCCTTCTTCTCTTCTCAGTATTCATATTTCACAACACGTTCTCAAAAGTCACCTTCTTCGACACAATAACGAAGACTCTATTATTCCACTTAACTCGAACTTCTTCAGGTTTTGACGAGACAAATAAAGCTTTCTATACAGTTTTTAAAATGTTTCACATAAAAAACGAGGAACTTTAAAATTGTGCAGAACAAAATGTTCCATGTAAAAATATTATAAGACTTACTGCAGTATAAATCATACCTAACATCAATATTGTTGCAAAAAACCGGGGGCCTTCAACGCTATGGTAAGTAAGCAATAAACTATCCTTACAGTATGATAAATCTTTAGGTAAGAGTGTTTGCTGTCAAGTAAGCCATTTGTTTGACTTTAGATAGTAATGGAAATATTTTAAGGGTAAATGTTATAAAAGTCACTCGCACGAATAATATTTTGAAATCGACAAGGACGTACCTCAGACATTTAAAAATATGCGCTAGAACTGTATTGCGGGTAGTTTTCAAATGTACTTGAGACATTTTAATATATGAGGTAGAACCATATTGCGGGTAGTTTTAAAATTGTATTATCGTATCGAAAAAATCGTTCTTTTGGATAAAACAGAACTCAGACGAGAGAGGCTTATGTGTTTACATACTTCGTTTAGACACTTTAGATATTTCGTAAAGGAATGGGTATTATAATACACATACAAATAACAAGATTAATTTTTGTGTGCAAAATGTATGAGTTGGCGCAGTACGAAATTTGCAAAAAATTGACATTTGGAGAATGGAAAATTTGCAGCATATTTCAAAGTAAAAGTAATATATCGTCAGTCTAACTAACAAAACTCATAATTCCTAATACAAATTTTTTCTCATTTCTCACATTTATTGACATGTAATGTACAATATTTACCTAAAAAAATACTTCTTTTTATATATAAAGTAATAATTGTTTTATAAATTGTTTTGTTGCTCCTGTGAAATTAACCCATAGAGAATTAAGATTTGTAATAATTAGGTCAAAGATGAAGGTATAAACTTGAATAACAGACGCTGATAAAACTATTGTATTTAAAGCTACGAATCTTTAAAGCATTAATAACGACGTAAAACTTTTAACGTCGTTATTAACGCTTCTACGAGTCTTATAGTTGTTTAAAATTTCTAGGTAATACCCCATCATAGCTTGCTCTCGCCTTTGCTGAGGAGAAATTCGTTAAGTAGCGGAGTAACTTACTGTGAACTTTAGTAACGACTATATCCGCTCGTTATAAATTACGTAGCTTTGTAACTTTAGATTAAGTAGCAGTTATTTTACTTATTATTTATATATGTAGGTTAATGGTTAACTTTACGAGAAATGAGACAAGTGAAGTTTACTTACAATCATGCATATTTACACGTCACCGGAAGGGGGTAGGCAAAAAACCATATTGTCTAAATGATAAATGCGACAAAAAACAAGGGAAAATAGCCATAGTGTCGAGATCTAAATTATTTGTCGGTACTTAACTGAAAATAAATCCGTAAAATATCACAATACTACAATACACTAGTGTATTTCCTTCAATGAGAGTTGAGATCTGGAGGCCGCACTCCTCTTTCTCCTTACCCTTTCAGTTCCCTCATTCCTATTTTTCACTTTCATTATTCTACACACCTTTCCCAAAGGCAAGTAACACATATTACGCCTCATCCAGCACCCACTTTATATTAAGTTATCCATAATGATGGTGATATACTTACCATTAGTTGGTAGTATATCTAGATGGTCAACTGATTTTCCCTTGTTTAAAAAATAATATAGATATTAATTGTACAAAAATAAAATCATGACCGTATCATAACTTATTTTTGTACAAAAATAAATTCATGACCGTATCATAATTTATTTTTGTACAAAAATAAAATCATGATCATATCATGATTTTATTATTGACGGTACGACAATTAAACAAGAATAACATAATCATATGACATTCATTTCCGTCAAAACCCCTCTACGTTAGGGTGTTACTTTGGTCCGATAAACTAGTTTCTATGGTTACGCACGTGAAAACAATTGAATCAGGTTCTTGAACGTAGCATTATGGGTACAGATTGTATTCTTGTTATACGGTAAAGTGCAATCAATATGAATTGTTCGAATTAGTATGATAAATTAATAATTTCGGAGCAACACAAATAAAAACTCCTATTACATTTCAATTTTTTTTCACCTGATGGTAAGTAGTCAGCCCCGCCTATGAACTCCAAGACTAGACAGATGCATTGCATATGAGAGAACGAGATGTGAAAAATGGGAGGAGATGAAAAAATTAATAGGGCCTTTGGCTTCAATGTAGTGTAACGTCGACGAAAATCCAAAATGAAGATTTGAACCTAAAATTGAAACTACGTGATAGAAAAACTACTTATATTTCGATAAAAATCATTCGTGTAAATTAGCGCTATAGGCCAAGGGTAAAAATTGATTTATTTATTTTGATTATGACATTTAACATAGTAGGTTCCACTAGGCAAGCCCATGCCGAGATCTACCGATTAGGTTATCATTATTCAGATTAGAAGTACATACATAATTTTAAATATACATACAATATAGTTTAGAACAGTACACACACAAGTCATGAGTTATCAACGAAAAAATAAGCTTATTCAACGATGATCCAAAGAAGGATGCGAAGTCACGACGTACAGGTCCCGCGTTTCGCCGTCGTTTGCTGTGTATTAAAAATATATTACTACTTACCAGAGGAAAATATATCATTTTTATCAACAAAGTTTTTCTTATAGTTTCGGTTTTCGTGACTTATTTCAATAAATTGTAGAAGTTACGTCTATGCAAACAATATATTCAAGTTACTTGAGTGTATACGTAAACGTAAAAAGGCAGAATTCAAAAGAGAGGTACTACCATTTAGGTAGTCTCTCTCTTTTGAATTCTGCCTTAAACGACGGAACAAATATTTCGAAACAAACATTTAAAAAAAAAACTCTCCATTGTGTGCTACTCGTAGCTACATAAAAATTAAACAATCATAGCATAATGTGCACACCTTTAATTTTATTTTATAACTATCCGTATAATTACTAGCACACTAATTTAGGAATACAAATTTTCAAGTAATAAGAATACCAAGAAAAAAAATTGTATTTTTATATAGATAAAAAATTATCCTCGTCCCTAATACGTATTATATACAACAGCAGTAATATTTGTGAGAATAACACTCTCTAATGGATAAAAAATATTGCATTGTATACATAAAATATTATAAATTGCTATATAATATTATTTTAAATGACTAATATATATTTTCACAAAATATGTGAAGACACTGCATTATATATTTTCAGAAAAACTTCCAAAGTCAGTCGTAGTTATAGAAAAATCATACATTTTATCAACCAACTCTGTCATGCCCGATGGTCTTCATATTTCTGTCGTTTTTATCGATGCGTGCGATCGCCGAAAGGAAAACCGCAAATGGAATGCTCATTAAGACAGCATTAGTTCTGGTTGGTATTGGACGAAAAACGTTTTACCGATAACGATAAGTTTATTATAGCTATGTATCCAAGACAATCGTGTGGAGCGAAGACTAATATATCTCTTTTATTATACGAAAAGAACACGCAATGTTTCGATATGATTAAAATTCTTGGTTAACATTATAACTAACATAACAACAAATTCAGGTAACATTAATAGTCTAATGGAAGAATCGAACCTTGACCTTAGATCGCAAGTGCCGTGCATACCAACTGAGCTATTGCTCTAATATAGTGTATGTAAGTTTGACGCTCAAAATAATTATATATTTAAATATCTTAATAAAACTTTCGTACAATTAGACCAAACTTCTCGATTTTCAACAGGTCACTGTAAGAGACATTAGTCGTAAGATACCAAACTCAAACTTGCTTATAGCATCCAAAAATAAATGTGGACTGAGATGTATTTTTGGACGCAAAAATTAAAATTTTCTGAACAATTCGATGTGGACAGTCAAAAGTTTTACTTAGCTAAGATCCGCGACAAGCATTAAGCTAAGTAAAACTTTTGACTGTCCACGTAGTGATGGATTTCCGCAAAGTAACGCCTGACTCCATTAATAATCTGAACAATTCCACTTCTGAAGACAATTATAAAATTAAATATATTATATTATGCGAAGCATCGACTCGTTTAATGATTTAAACAGCATAAAATTACTTTATTTATCATATGTATGTAAATATATAGCATCTTAAAATATTATTTTCTTCCTCAGTACAAAGATAAATTTATATTTATTTCGTTGGTTTAATTTTTTTTACAACATAAACGTAAGTGTTCCAAAAGGGCAGACTTGGCTACAGACATTTTCGAGTCAACCCAGAGCGTGGAAAAGGATTTGAGAGAAAATGAGTTGGAAATATATAGGTAGGAGTAAAAAAGAGTAAAAAAAAATAGTTAATTACTTAAAAATACATAAAATAAATAAATAAAAAGTAAATACATAAACGAAGATACATTTAAATATAATACATAAATTTATTATATCCTATTTAGTAATTTATTAGCTATAGTAATATATTATATGTATATCAATGCTAAAGGGAATACAAACACTATCCATTCCTGAATAAGAGATACAAAATTGTTAAATCGCTAACTCAGTAAAGCAATAAACTGTCTCAGTCTCAGTGAGGTAAGTGCCATTCGCCTCGCAAATATACGTTAAGTTATAGCGGGTTCAGTGCCTAGGTATGCAGTGATCTAACTTTGAATAAACACGCTTTACGTTTATTTGTTTCGGTGCTATTTTATACTGTATATTGCAACAACAATTGGCATTTATCAGTTCAAATGTAATTTATTATTACTTGTTCGAACTCAATCGGGAGTCATCACTTAGCACCAGTTGCGCCGCATGCTTATTGGTTAAAAACCAGCCAAGTCAACGCCAGCTATCTATCCACTTACAATACGTTGACTAAGTTTTATTTCCACAGAAAAAATATCCTGCTAGGTACGGGGCTCCCCATTTCTGGAATAATGAACATTAACCCAACACTCTTGTCCAAGGTTAATTAACGCGTCACCCAAATTCAAAATACATACATATAGGCCATAAATATATGTATTTATCCCGATTGACTGCATAAGCGGTAGTTTTGCCACACAGTCAATTAATAAAAAAGGCACTGTAAATACAATGCCTAGGATATAGATGTGAATAATGGGAGGATGAAACGATTTGTTGGGAGGGGATGAAGGGGCATCTGATTCACAACAGCTTATTTTAATGAGAATGTATAGAAAACAGTCTGTCAATTTGCAATTCCTAGCAGCATTGCAAACTGTGTTTACTTTCTTTAAGAATGTTCTTAGTCATACCGGTTTTGTTAGAATGTTTTTTCCTTATCGAATACCGTATGTAAGTCTGCACTCAAAAGTGTGTATAAAAGTATAGAGGGTTTGAACTCGAAACAGTAATGTTCAACAAAATTCATGTAAATCAATGAGCCGATTAAGACGGTTTTTAAAAGATATTCTTCTTCTAAGAGTGTCTCTACGACTAGCGAAGGTTGACAGCTAATTCAGCACGAGTGAAGCTATTCTGGGGCGCTCGCAATCCCGGTCCAATCCCTGAGATAATGAAGCCAACACTTCCTTCTCCGACGAACCACTTTTCTTTTCTTTTGCCTGCCACTCTTCCAATCATGAGCAGACTTTCCCATCAAGGTCTAAAGGCATTGGTACTATATTAATATTAAATAATGTCATTGTGTTATGAATTACTGCTTACGACCATGGGGACAACGTTACACGGTTTACATCATATGGGAGATTATAACATAAGACAGTCTTAGAAACCAGTGTTGTGGCCGAACCGTTCTCCGACTTCGAGGAAGGGACACCGAAAGGTATGAACATGGACATGGACACAGAAGACTATTTGAAATTATGGTACACCTTGGATTCGCACGCTCTTTTATGCTGCAAACATAATATCTTCGCGTAGCTTTATAGTGAGAACAGGCCTCCATTTTTGGAGGAACGGACATTAACCCACCACGCTTGACCAATGGGGATTGTCGGGGTTGAAAACTATATGTCATTAAAACAAATTTCTTCAATCAGAATTAGTGCAAGTTATGTCCTAGTACCAAAGTATTTCCTTTAGATCGTTACTGAGAAACCGTTTCAAGGGCATTGTAAAGTGACTCAGTAGTATTTCAAGGCAATTAAGCTTTCAAACACTCTAACTCGTATTCCTGAAAGATGAATTTGTTAAGGGGTATACTTGCTTTGACTTGCCATAAACTTTGCTAACATCCATTACTAACGCTTTATGCAGATTAAGTGATTAAGAAGGAGAGCTAAACTGTGACTTTGAAAATCTTCTGCATGTCTCAGTTATAACTATGTTGACGTTATTTCCACAAAACATATATACCACTACTGGGCACGGGCCTCCTTATTTTTGCAGGAATAGACTTAACCCATCACGCTTGTCCAAGGCGAATTTACAAGTCACGAGATTCGGAAGAAATACATGTATACAATATATATGTATGTATATTTATCCCAATGCGGGAATTGAACCTGCGACCATTGATTACTATCGAGGTAGCTTCGCCACTAATTTCGTCAATTTAAAAAAAGTTAATTAAAGATTCTTGTACAGCGACTATGGCGACGATGACCTTAAAGTCTGTACAACCTTGACGAATGGACTTGTACGCAGGAGATCCCGCTCCAAAGGTAAATATATTATAAGCAAACTGTATCTGGAGACTTCGCTTGAAGCAACCGTGTTAAGCAACTTTATTTTTTTTGGGTGAAATATAACCTTAACAATTTAACAAAGCCCTTAATGTTGTCGACGAAGTGTTATCAAAATCAGTTGTCCCATTTCCGTCATATTAGTGGAACAAAATTAAAAAAATTATGTCTTGGATGCTGGCATGGTGCAAAATGGGTTGGTCACGTTCATTGTAGAACTGGCGACCGTTGGAGTAGACGACCGATGGAGTTAAGAAGTTAGTTCTGGAGTTCAGTTTTGGTAAAAGGTATACCTTTTGCCAAGACCTAAGCCTAGCATAGGCTTCCCCGGCTATGACGGCTATCGTGCGACAATCTGCGTAAAGAGACCGGGTACGGGTATCTTATAATCGAGTTAAAGGGTAGCTTTGGGATAGCACTTTCCAGCAGTAGATTGCCGAAGACTGATGATGATAATGATGCAAATGAGAGCTTAAAAGGGCAGTAATTATGCCATTATAGACAAAGGGTTAAGCAGGTTACGTATTAATTAATCCATTGAAGAAAGCTTATTTCAAACAGAATTTGTTATTCCTGCCATATAAATTTGGTCTTTCTTGATATTAATATAAATAAATATCAAGAAAGACCTTCTTTCTTGATAGTTATATCTAAATATAACATATTACTCACAAACTGTTCCCCGTCAATTGTACTTTCCTTATGAGCAAACTCTATAGAAGCGTGGTACTGTTCAGTACATATTATATGTAAATATGTATTCATAAATTCCCTGTAGTAATGCCGCTAGTGATCACTTGCTTCTCAACACCCACGCAAAAGCATGGTACATATTTGGATTAAAACCACAGTGAACCTCTTCGATATAAGTAAATACACTAAAACATGTTTAGGGTGCTCAGTGACCCACATCTTGGTTGGACACAAGAAGCCCCACGTTAGAGATGACAGTATGTAAAGGTATCTATCTTGTTTATATTTATGTATCTTGTTTATTTTTTCCTTAATTTTGGTCGTAGTATATTTAAGATTACTTTTAATTTTTCTTGCCATGTCTTAAACGCATATTGTTGTGCTTTAAAAACTAAGCATTTTTACATTTTAATAACTCATTTTATATATTATATTAATTGTAGCAGTTACGAGTATCCTTAAATAAATAAATAATTATTTGTATTCATTGTCTGTTTTTCTCGATTGCTTTATACTAACAATTCATTCTAAACTAACTAAAATAAATAACTAACAATTAATTAATTAATTACGATTTGGAAGATACGGTCATTATAAATTACGTTTTTATTTTTTAATATTACTACAAAAATAGAAAAACAATATTATTTTTTCGTATTCATAATTCGTATTTAATATATAGAATACAGAACAAAATTTAAATAAATATATTTGGAGTCGACCATATACCGTAACGAGTATTTATTTGGCGTATCTATAACTTACAAACACAGCGTGTTTTCATTGTTTTAGATCTATTGAATTAGAAGTAAGCCTCATATCGATATCTTCTTGAGGATTTATAATACAGTAAAGACGTAGATCATCATACACAAACTGTGATATCGCAAAGCTGGGCTTGGAAGTATCTTTCTTTCTATATAGGGTAAGTTCTCTTGTTCGCGTCCATTTGAAGAATCCCCTTTTAAAAATACTTGAAAATAAATATACGAACACACTAATAAAATCAAAAGTTATTTCCGCCAATACCTCAAAAGATCTTTGCGCACAATCCATGCTGTTAAAAAATATAGTTAATTTCAGCAGTGGAAAAAAAGAATGCGGATGTGTGAAATGTTAGTAAAAAAAATATTGAGCAGCAGCGGGTTTCACGGTAAGTTTTTTGTGAAATTTAGGATACATAGTTGTTTCTGGACTTTAATAATGAAGAAAGAAATAATTATGAATTTGCTTGATTTTTCTATTTTTAACAGTTAAAATTAGGTGGACGCGAATTACTATACCAAGTTTATAAATCTTCCACATTGCGTCCGCAATAGACTGGAACAATACTTATATCGATACAAATAATAGCGGAAATATAATATATTTTTTAACTTGTTTGTAAAAATAATTTAAAATGTAAGATATATCATTAAATTAATTTAGATTAAATTTTAGATTAAAACTTGAGTTTAGAATTCTATATTTTTCAAATTTAATCAAATGATAATATACTATCAATCATAATTGCACAGATCAGACATCGTACAATTTTTTAAATTTAATTTTGTATTTTAGATGAAAGCCTAGAAATAAGAAGAAAAAAATACACAGAAGATTTGACTAAGCCTAAAAGATATTCGTAACAAGAATAAATCGATAACACAAGTATCCAAAGAGTATGGCATTCCCAATATGGCCAAAATAAGTGGGTTTAAGAATAACTTTTCTTTATTTTGTGGAATTTTATTTCTTAAGTTCTATCAATGTTAAGAAGAATAATATTTTTATTTTCTTTATAGTGTTGTATTAAAAATAATAATGTTGATTTTTAAATACCTGTATATAAATAAAGAAATTCCTAAAATCAAATCTTTCTTCACATTTATTTATAAAAATCTCCCCTCCATTCCTTTTGTAAGTTGGTGGACGCCAAATTGTCCACGGGTAGACGCAATTTGGATTTTATGGACGCAATATATAAATAAAGAAATTCCTAAAATCAAATCTTTCTTCACATTTATTTATAAAAATCTCCCCTCCATTCCTTTTGTAAGTTGGTGGACCCCAAATTGTCCACGGGTAGACGCAATTTGGATTTGTGGGTAAATCGCATAATTCTGATATTTATTAGTTTTTTTTAAAATCACCAGATATTTTGACCAAAATTTTGAGTTAAACTTAAAAAGAGTATATAAATAATACATAACATTAATGTTTCATTTAAAACTACTGCTATAACATTTTTATTTTCTTCATTAAACATGTCAACTCCACTAAATGGACGCAAACAGGTGAAATGACCCTACTATATGTTTACGAAACTACATATAAGTGTAATATAAATAATTAAAATCTGTCCGTACAATTAAAACGTCCTTATAGCTGTATAACATCTTTCAAATACTAAAGTCCACGATTGTATGTGAACTAACTCTTTTTTGTTATTTTATTCCGTATAACTTTAGACAACTTTTTTGGTTTTTAATCTCATTTTAAAATTAATTATTAAGTTTTAAAATTGGTATTATTTTTTAAGTATTTAATGCCAATAAAATATTCGTATCTTAAAAAGAATCGAAGAGAAATTTTAAAAATAAAACAGACGTGATTGGATACGGTAAATGTGAATGCTCTCATTGAACTTTAGTGATTTAGTAGGGAAATAAATAAATCTCCAATAGTATACATAACACGCTTATTAAATAAACTTTAACATCATTTCGTTTACTTTATTCAAATACGAATATTAATTATAAATGTTTACAATAAGTAATCAAAAATTAAAATGAGAAACTTAGAAACTCGTGAACCCATTTACGAACTCACTACATGCAGACGAAGACTATTTTTACACTCACCACTTAAGTTCGTTTGGCGTCCCACGCATATAGTTCCAAAATGAAAATAAACAAAACAAAAAACACCACATAAAGGTTATTCCGCACGCATACAATGCGACTATTTTCACAAGATACAACGGGATAAATTTATTTATTAACGAAACTGTTATAAATGTCTTATTCTTAGATAACTCACTACGGTGAACTTTCACAAGTTATGCAAAAGTTGACTATAAAAGATGCAGAGGTCAAAAATCGAATCATTATCCTGTAATAAACACGTGAGTCAGGAATGTGCCGCTTGCCGGTACTCAGCGAACTTAACCAGTCGACGTACAGTACACCGAACACTGTCAAACCGACCAGCTGGTTTGGCATCTCCGACACTCTAGCGGGGGAACTCACAACTAACTTGAGCGTAACGTTGTGAAATAGTATAACTTAAGTATTGATTATTTACTTATAAACGTTTAATCCATTTTAAATTACTTTAATTATTTGTTCTATTATCCTAATTAAACTATACATATTTTATAATCATATCATTATTCCATGTCTTTATATAAGCATATAATTTATCAATTATATGATAATAATATATAATTGATCAATGTTTAAAATATTAAATTTTTAAAATCAATTTTAACTAAAAAGAAGTAAATTAAGTACAAATACTTAAATAATTAAAAGTACAAATAAGTAGTTGTTACTTGTTTATTGTGAGCGTGACAAAAGAAATTGTTTAAAAAAAAGCAGGTAATAAACAACTCAAAATATGCGCATAATAACTAAAGCTAAATATTTAAGTACATCTAACTACTTTTAGTTTTGAATATAAAACTGTATTTGAAATATTTTTATTATAGAGGTTACGCTCTCCTGCCATTGTGCTGTGAAACAATTCACGTCATGGCGGCGCGTCGGCGCTGCCTGAGGAAGGAGGGAGGATATTGACTTGCGACGCCGTCACTGCGCATGTACTATATACCATGTGTTTCTGTTTTTAAGCTATTAAATATATAGCAAATGGAAATTATGAGAATTATTAATTGCGATTCGTTTTTGAGCAATCATTTTGTATTTGAGATTTTTTTGTCGTCATAAGTACACATAGGTTCGTCTAAGTTCAGCAAAAACCACAGACCGGTTGGCCTTGACCCGAGAAAAAATAGCTCGTTGCGTTTTACACACTTTATTAAAAACTTAGCGGATTAATAAAATGGATACCTAAAATAGCGGTAGCTACTTTATTAAACATCTTTAAAGCTTTGTTTACATCACCTTAAACAAAATTCGTTTCTTTTTCTTAACTTCGAAGTTGTTAGACGTACCCACTTTGCAGAGTAAGTTAATAAAAGTACTTTTCATCAATGTATATTAATATTATTTTAACATCGACGCCCTAATGGCCCAATAGCGAAGTGTATGCTTTCTGAACGGAAGGTCGTAGCAATGATTCCCCTATCAGAATAAAAATGTACTTGGCGAACATGTATTTATTTTTAGTCTGGTCTTTGAACGAGAACCTATCTTAACTGAACTTTATTGAATTTTAAAACGAACGAATTTTAGATATAAAAAGTTTTCATCTTAATACAACAAATAAATTATATAATGTACCGACTAAGAAAAATTTTGTTTCATCCTTGTTATTGGATAGGAGTTGTAGTGTTGACAGTATTGGCTTCAGGCCAGCCTCTTCGGTGTTTTTGGATGGGTGTTACGTTTTTGTCGGGTTGTCCCTTCACCGCGAAGGAATATAAAAAAAAATATTAAAAGCATAATTATATAACAGAGAACTTTCCAATACTTAAATAAAAATTGTCGAATGTAGAAGGGAGATATATAAGTCTACAATATGGTTAGATACATTGATATATTGTAGATACTTAGTTGGAGATTTTTGTGCAATTTAATCGCCAAGTGTACTTGAGATCATTAAATTCAAAGGCAAATTATAGTAGTCGGGTCCATACATATCGGTCCAACATGATAATCTATAAAAATAAGATTTTTAAATGCGAGTTGTATCATCATCAGCTGAAGATGAAATTTGTCGTCAATATTTTACTGTTGTCTTGTAATTTGAAATTGCAAACACTTTGACTGGACCATAAGTATATTTTTCATTATTAATCATTAACAGCTCTAGAATATTTAATTTTGCTATATTATTATTTTATTATCGTCACAGCCAACCAAGTCAGTAATTCCTGAGAGTTCTCAGCTGAAAGTAATCTTAGGATAACTATGTAAAATTATTCAATTTTAATGATACTGCTATCTGCCATTTAATCAACAGAATGGAAATATAATACGCTTAACTTTATCTCTATGTAACGTAGATTCATTCCGAGAAGTTAGTCTATATGAGATGAAAACACAATTCTACTTCGTAACAGTGTTCGTATAAGTTTTAATTAATTTACCAAACTTTAAATTAAACGCTGTCACAGCATCCTAGTACATGTGATTCAAACAAAAAACAATTCGATGTTTGTTCCTTTGAAAACAATAGCAACTTTTAGAAACTTTACATCAAAGCTTTATAAATTAATAACAAAACTCGCCGTTAGAGATCTCTATTCTATATATATGTATTTGTTGACTTAGTTACTTAAATGCTTGAAAGTTATAATGTTTATTCATAGATGGCGTTATTACTTTAACGTTAGATAAATTATTTTTCAAATTTTTACTAGATAGCGGTACATTATTATTAATTTATTGAAATGTGATTTAGAAATACTGAGTGTTAAGAAACATGGTCATAGGTCATGGAGATTTTTATTTTAAAGTTGTTTCACGATAGGTTAGATCGTTAACAGCCGACTGAGCTTTCATATAATAATAAAAACAGTTTACAAAGATTATTTAGAATAAAATAATAATAAAAACGTTTTCAGTTATAATATAGTATACGTTTGAAATATTGATACCCATGTTATACGAAATAGTTTCTGCTATTTTTGATGCATAATCCATCATTATGAGAATCCAAATGGAATACTACTAGTTTCAGTTAAGCTCTTTTCTGTATCGGATATGAAAGGATTCCCTACATTTATAAAGATGACGTCAGCAATAGGATGTGCCATCAATAACACCAATTTAGAAGCGGTTCCCTTTGAATTTTGTATACAATTGGAGTACATTTGTGTATTAAGTTCCAAGGAAAATGTGTGTGTTTTTTAATTGAAGTAAATACATAACATTACCTAATAATATTTAATTATATTTAATATTAAAAATAAGTAAAAATACCGGTAACTTCAGAGGTATAGCTTTGCTAACTTTGCCTACTTTCTCGTCGGTTAAGGGTACTTTTAACCTGACCTTTTTTGAGAACTTCAGCGATTTAGTCTCGCAAGGTAAATTCTCCTTGGTCTGGACCATCCATCCCCACCCGCAACGTAAATTTCCTTAATCAGTCGTCTTTCATTCTTTCGTTTCCACTCGTCTTTATGTGCCCAAACCATCTAAGCATCCCTTTCTTCTTCTTTAACTCCACATCGATCTCTTATAACTTCATTCCTTATACTATTAGTCAAAGTTATGATTATATCATTATGTGTGGAGTAACTTTGACTAATTTCAATAAAGAAAATTATTTTTAATTTAATATTTTACATTGCTGCGTAACTTTCACACAAACAGTCGAATAGAACACAAAGGAAATTTTTTAGCACGAATCTAAATAATATTTTCATAATTCAAACGCACTTCAGCTACGCAACAGTGTGTAATAAATCATTGGATAATGGAGTGTGATTTATATTATCATAACTTGGCCCCTTCCGAAGGCACTCAGCATTATAGCCCTTATGTTTATCGAAATAACGTTTTCAATCTTCAAAGCGTTTTTGCGATTTACGAGGAATACCTTGAATATTAAGAAAATACATTTTGTAGAGTGTAGGTGTCAGAAAATATTCACTGCTTTAATAATTGAACATCGAAATTGATCAGTGTTATCATCTTATGTTTTTCCAGAGTAATGAGTAACGTGACATTAATGATTACTGATCTTAGAACTTAAGTGGGTTTTGCAGTAAGCGACATATCACACAGCTGCCTATACATAATATTTTTAATTGTTACCCTCTGATGACTCTTGCCCCTTTCTTTGTATGGCGCCGATTAAAAAAGATTGGACTGTGAACTTTGTCTACCACACCATGCCAGGTATCATTGATAAGTAGTCTTATATCAGATAGTAGTAAATTTGATATTATATATGGTATTAATATTAGTATTAATGTTAATATGTGTGTGTATTTAGTAATCATTATTGATGATGGCTAGAAAAATATCATATAACCATCAATCATCATAATGGTAACACCAACATTTACGCATTATACGATATTTACATCATGAAATCTGTTAATGTTGGTATAACAATAATCCAAACGTCTGGGAATCGCAGATAATTATTATTTTAAGATGAACTAACCTACTGTTTGCTTCCATACTCGGCTCTTACTACATCCATGGAAACACCTGGGATGAAACTATTCTATGGCGGGATTCAAGCGGTAAAGAAAATATCGTATAAAGCGTAAATATGAAATAGTCATGAAATTTTCAAATTCATTTAATACTGTAATATAAGAATTTTGTTAAAATTTGTTTATAATATATGTGCAATATTAGAATCGAACGTGTCATTAAAGATTCGCTATGAGAACTCACCGATTAGGCTTATGGATGTGAATACTGTATTACAAAAAAAACTCGTGATGTTATGATATCGGTCTTGCTAACCATTGGTGCTTTGTTCCTTCTTTAAAATCATTATTTATATTCTCACTACAGGTTTCACGCATTCCGCAGATAAATCAATCTGACGGCCAATAAAGTTGGCAATCAAAATGGGCAACATTGTATTTTATTTAGTCCAATAGAACAAGGGATAATTTTAGCTACTGAATTAATAGCGCGTTATATAAAGCCAGGTCTTCTATGACTCAATCTATAAACGATATTCTAATTACTTGCTTCTTAAAGTTCACAACTGAGCAAAATATTTGTGTTGCCGCCATAATTTGAATCGTCCGTAAACATCCAAAGGTGATAGTTTTCCGTCCCGTGTTTTTATCAAAATATATTAAAAATGCCATACTTACTCGACCACACCGATCAATCTTCTACGTGTCTTCTTCATTCTATTCTTTTCTTATCTCAACCGCATCGATTAATCTCCTTCTTGTCTTCTCCGTTTTACGTGTCATTAGCGAAATCATCCGTGACTTTTTGGCACTATTAATAGCCATTAATTCAAATGAATGAATGAATATATTAAAATTGAAGAGCATAATGATCATGCGTTGTCCGTTAATTATCTGACGTCCTTTTAATGACCTGTCGTCGCGAAAGTTCAAATTTAACTAAATATCGGCGAGCAATTAATTAGCGCGCTCGTTATATCGGAGGCGGCCGTTCATTATAAGAAAAGTCGAGGGACAGCCAGGCCAGTCTGTTTATCAGACACCGCGTCTTTTATGATACAGGCTACTTCCGCAAACAAATTTGCCCACCTTCAGGTGGCTTAATTATTTTGTGTCGTGCGTAAATAATTTGAAAACAATGAGTTAACTATCAGTAGGTACCGCGGAAGCGCTTCGAAAATAAACCTCCGTGAAAAACTACGCGGAATTCTATAATTGGGAGTCATCCAATATTAAATGTGATGTAACTTTGCGTTCTAAAATTATCTAATAACAAAAAAGAAACATTTTAGTCCTCATTGTTGAATTATTTGTGGAAAAGATAGGTAAACCAAGTGGATCATCTAAAATAAATTGGCCTCACCCTCATGAACGTGTGTCACACAGAGGCAGTACCTTCCGTGAGGATTTTTAATAATGGTAGAGCCACGCTGCAGACGAATACTTTGTCAAGAGTGGTATAATACTTGTGTGTAGCATTCATGGGCCGGCTCGCCCGGGGAAGTACCACACTCCCGCAGAAAACCAGCGTCTGAGCTTACCCACCGCGTCGTACGGTGAGCGGCCGAGTTCCGGAGGCCCAACACCCTCCCCCTTCGCTCTATCCCTCCCCTTCCCCCTCCCATTCACACTAACATAATGACACTTTCCTTAAAGGTCGGCAACACTTCCATACTGCCTATGGCATTGCGAAACTCTATGGGCGGCGTTGATTGCTTTCTATCAGGTGACACGCTTGCTCGTTTGCCTTCCTATCCCATAAAAAAGGTAACATACGAATAATAGGAGGGTAAGAGATAGGCAATGTTAATGTAGTATAGGGGACAGGTGTTGGGTCTTTAATTCGCAACGCTCACTGAAAACAAGCTTTTTAGCGAAGTAATTTTTTTTAAGGGATAGAAAGAAAAACGATCAGGCGTGGCACCCGATGGAAAGCAATCAATGTCGCCCATAGACATCCGCAGCCTTATTATTATTCAGAAGTCAGTTTTTGCAAGAATGTGATATTTCCTCGAGCTAGCCCATTCGTGAATTTTCGCCAGAATTTATAGTTATACATTTTTTGAATATGTTATTACTTTATGATTATATTATATGTTGAAACAATAAGTCTGTTTTTGAATACTTTTTTATAATTTAATGTTAAATTTTGTATTTTTTTTAATTTCAATGTACATTGAAAAAACAATTCAATGTACATATACATATACATATATAATGTTAAAAACCTGAAGAAAGAAGAAGGTTATTTTCTAGGAAAATAATGTTACATTAAGGTAATGTACAAAGCGGCTTGTTGAAGATTTACGAATATGGTAGAAGACACGCTTGACCGCAAATCGCTTACCTCTAAGTAATAAAGTAAGGTCACTTTAAGAGCACAAATGTCGCATGACGTTGCTGCGCTAAGAGTTTCAATACGCCAATACGATTTAGTAACAAACGGTATTCTGTCAAGATTAGGTTAAAAAATAAGATAATATTTTTGAATACATTTTTGCGTAATACATTATTTAAATATCATTATATTGAAATGAAGGAATAATTTGTTTTAATTCAATATATTAACAAACCAATGCCATCACAAAGGCGCCATTTTTACTTAATGACTTATCTACTTTAAATCATTACCTTACCGCGAATAAATATCAATACATTTTCACTAAGATATAATAATTGTCTTTTCTGTACTCGTGTATAAAGTTGAGTACAGTTACTCGTATGAAAAATATATTCGACTGGATGAGAAGGATTTCAATCTGTTAAAGTTTAAATCCACACTGCGCATATTTAGTATTCCAGTTTTATATTAAGGAAGAGCTAATGATTTTATGGCCAAGAGTACCCTTATCCGGCGGGCTTGCATGAGGAGAATAATGAGTGTGGAGGAAGCAAGGAAAGTGAGAGAAATGCGGAGATCGTAACAGATGGAGATCTGTGGTCTCTGTCTACTCCTACGGGAGACATGCGTGACGATATGTATGTATGTAATGATTTTATATTTTTGAAAAAATAAATAGAGACTTTCACTTATTTGCAAACATAGAAACAAAGATACACATCACCTATTCATTTTTTGAAGCTCATATGTATGTATATGTCCCACTAATGGGAATGGGGCCGTTCCATTTCTGGAGGAACGGACATTAATCCACGCTTGTTCAAGACAGATTGGAGGAGCATCCAAATTGGAATAAATATTATACATATACTCATCCCATGCGGAAATCCAACCTGCGACCATTAACACCGAAAGGGGTAGCTAACGCAAAAAAAAAAACAGCTATGTAGGTAAAGTATTCGCTTTTTATCAATGACTAACTATATGACATAATGACAACCAATATTTACACAACCGCTCGAGTAAAATAGCCTTGGAGTGGAGACCGCGACTTTGCAAAAGTATTGTGTGACGCTCCCCGGCCAGATAGAGCGACAATCTGCGTAGGTTAGCTCGCAGAAACCAGTTGCGTAAAGCCGACTTTTGCCCTATGTGCTTCTGAGAGAGTCCTAGATCATGTATTTATTATTAAAATAAAGCTTTGTAGGCAAAAATAACTAAAAATAAATGTAAGGTAAGTCATATGTAAATATGAATGATCTATAGGTAAGTTCTTATAAAATTGTGTACAAACATTCTTCTAAACAGCTTGATCATGGAGGACTTGTATCAAAGATATTGGTAACTGATATTGACTTAAACTTGATACCTTGAATTGATGTCGAGTAAAAGGGCGCTAATGATTCACAGACAAATAGAGCGAAACCAGTTGGTGTATGTACTATATGTATTTATTTTTTTATAGTAAAAACTATACATTTTTTTACTGTATTTTATTGAATTAAAATAATCAATCATAAATACAGCCGTAATAGTTTACTGCTGGATATGGGTTACCCTTGATATTGATGGACCCTTAACAGCGGTGGGATGGGGAAACAGATTGGTTTTTATTAGTTAGACGTTGCTGCTCATCTACTGATATTTGATCACTTAGTCACCCCGCGCGATACCCATCGAAAGAAAGAAAGTGGCCTTATTCTATACCAGCTACCACATAGAAAACCAAAGGGGCGTAGCTTAGCCAAATCGCACGTTCGAAAGAAGATTTTTTTTAAAAAGGTTTTTGATTGTTACATTATTTTTGGGAATTATAATATGTTGCCAGCAAGTGAATATTCTTAATACTGAACAATTAAAATACCCTTTTTAATGAAATGTAATCTGTTAGAGATGTCTCTATACTGTTAAAATCTTAGTGTTTCTGATACCCGAGTGATAAGAGCTCTGTGGGTGTCTTCTTAAATGTGAATCTTGTATCATAGTCAGTTTCTTTACCGCCACAAAAGAGTGGTATGCGATAGAACACTATAAGACTAATATGATAAGATGGTCTTATCATATTATTCGGATAGTGTTCTCAGTTAGCAATATTCACGTTCCTGAGTTTTCTAATTTTTTGATTAAAGAATGCACTACAAATAGGATATATTGTTAAAATATTATCTTCATTTCAGGTGTGCGGAATCACGCAGATTATTAGCACTGTTTAGTTCAAATTAATAAAAAATATAAAATAAAACATGAGTACAAATTTACTTACCAATTTTACATTTTAATTTTACATTTTGTTTCTTTTCTCTTGATTTATTCTTAAAAATTCTCCTTCTCAAGCGATTGAGTATTACGTCAGCTTCATCCACACTCTCCGACGAAGAACTTTTACTAATTCTAACACTTTCACTGATAGAGTGACGTCTTTCCCTTGAAGAGGCGCTTAACTTCCGTTCCCGTTGTGCAAATTCAGATAAACCACGCCTATATATTTTTAATCGTTTTCTCAATTCACAATCAACAGCAACGTCTGTTGGAATATTACTAAATTCATTTTCTGATGTATTATTTAGTTGATCGATGTTAGCAAATACTTTACAAGACTCTCCATGGTTTGGTATAACTTTTATGTTTTTAACTGGTTCTGCGTTTAGTGAAGCGAAGAAATCAGGTTTAGATCCTCTTTGAGCCGCTAAACTTTTCATATATGTATTGAGAAATGAAACTTTGTTTTGGGGATAATTATAAAAGCCACCTGAATTAGAACGAACAACACTTGTATTTATGCGATTTTTTATGTGGTCTCTCAAAATAGTATCACTGAAAGATTGCGTTGTTGTAAGTTCAAAATTTGAATAATTGTCTTGTTGTGTAGTTTGATTTGTGATCGGAGTAT